>PVLC010028310.1:8959-21234 GCA_004027655.1 Graphiurus murinus
AAAAAAAAAAAAAAAAAAAAAAAAAAAAAAAAAAAAAAAAAAAAAAAAAAAAAAAAAAAAAAAAAAAAAAAAAAAAAAAAAAAAAAAAAAAAAAAAAAAAAAAAAAAAAAAAAAAAAAAAAAAAAAAAAAAAAAAAAAAAAAAAAAAAAAAAAAAAAAAAAAAAAAAAAAGAAGGATAGGAAGAATTTACCTTAACATCATACAGGCAATATATGTTAAGTTCAAAGTCAACATTATACTGAATGGAGTAAAACTGAAAGAATTTCAGGAACAAGGATGCCCACAATTACCACACATTTTCAATGTAGTACTTGAAATTCTAGCCAGAGCAATAAGAGAAGAAAATTAAAGGGATATAAATAGAAAAGAATTGAAAATTGTTTGTAGATGACTTTATCCTATTTGGAGGAGGAGGTGGAAGAGGATGAGGAAAAGAAAGAAGAAGAGGAGGAGGAGGAGGAGGAGGAGGAGGAGGAGGAGGAAGAGAAGGAGGAGGAGGAGGAATAATGACAACTTCTAGAGCTAACTCAGAGCAAATTCAGCAAAGTAGCGCTATACAAAAATCAACTTAAAAATCATTAGCTCTTCTATACACCAGTCATTAATCCCCTGAAAAAGAATCATTGTATTCAAAATTCCATTCATAATAGCCTCAAAAATTTAAAATAAATACAATTTAAGAATAAATCTAACAAAGGAGGTAAAAGAATTCTACAATAAAAACATAAAGAAATAAACTGAAGACCTTAGAAGATGGAAAGGCCTCCCATGTTCTAAGGTAGGCAGAATATTACCAAAACTTCCATACTACCAAAAACCACATATGGATTCAATATAATCCTTATTAAAATAACAATGGAATTCTTCACAGAACTATTCTAAATTCATATCCTGGGTATTTTGACACCAGGATAGTCAAAGCAATTCTGAGCAGTAAGAACCATATTATAGAGGAATCACAATACCTGATTTCAAATTATACTATAGAAGTATAGCAATAAAACAGCATGTTATTGGCACAAAGATAGACACATAAACAAATGAAATAGAACAAAAATGCAGAAACAAATTCTCACATGTATAGCCAACTGATTCTTGACAAAGGTGCTAAAATCATATGCTGGAGAAGACAACATTTTCAAATAGTGCTGGTAAAATTGGTTAACCATATATAGAAGAATGGAACTAGACTACAATCTGTCACTTGGGATAAGAGTCAACTCACAATGGAAAAAAAGACCTCGAAATGAAATCAGAAACCTTTCAATTACTAAAATAGGACATAGGATAAACTCTCTAACCTGTGGAGACTTGTAAAGACTTCCTTAATATCTCAAAGCTCAGGAAATAAAAATGAGAATCAATAGGGTGGCATCAGGTTGAGAAGTTGTGCAACAAAGGAGATAAGAATCTGAAGAGAGTATCTGTGTGATGAGAGATCTTTGCCAGCTATTCCTCTCATAGCGGACTAGTAGAATAGACTAAGAATTTTTAAAACTTAGCACTAAAAACCAAATAACCCAATCAAAAAACGGGCCATTGATACTTCTCAAAGGAAGAAATACAAATTGCCAATATATGAAAAAAATGGTGACATCATCAGCAATTAGGGGAGTAAAAATAAAAACTACACTGAAATTCCATCTAGCTCCAGTTAGAATTACATTCAACAAGAATACAATGTTGGTGAGGATGTGGGGAAATAGAAACCCTTATACACTCTTGGTGGGGCTGTAAATTAGTACAATCACTATGGTATCAGTATGGAGGCTCCTTAAAAGACTAAGAATGGAACCACCATATGATCCAGCTATTACCCTCCTTGGTGTCTTTCCAAAACAATAAAAGGCAGAAAACTATTGTGCTGCTGAAACATGGATATACATGTATCACAAATCACAATAGCCAAATTATGAAATCAACCTAGATGATTGTCAACATAGGAATGGATAATAAAAGTGTGGTATACATAAACAATGGAACTCTATTCAGCCATAAAGAACAAAATTATGTCACTTCAGGAAAATGTGTAGAATTAGAGATTATGCTAAGTGAGACCAGGCAGTCTCAGAAACACAAGGATCAAATTATTTCTCTCATGTGTGTATTTAGAAGAAAAAATAGAGAACAAAGGGACTTCAGAGAAATGAGGAGAGTCACCAGAAAAACAGTGGAGGGGGACTTGGAAAGAGAGGTGGGGAGGGGGAAGGGATGACCTGATGAATGAAGCCTCAAATAATCCTGTGTACATTTCTGATGCCATCAATATCAATTTCAATATTATGAATGAGGAGGAGGAGGGAGCAGAGTTGGAATTGGAGAAAAATGCACTAGGTGCTGTGTAGATATATGTTTCTATTACACTAAACTTCTATATGATGTATGGTTACAATGTACCAACAAAAGTATACAAAAATTGTAGCTGAGCCATTTGTATTCTACCTTCCTTCAAACTCTCTGTCCTCATTTTCCACTATATATATTTTGTCACCAAATTTATTACTAGTGGGCATGCAAGCTAATGTTTGAGGTCTTTTTATATTCATCTGTAAAAAGAGTTATTATAATATTATTTGATTATACATCAGGTACAGTGCCCAGCCAATAGTACTAATATTAGAACCTCATTTATTTGACAAAGAGACATAAATTCAAAGGAATGTAATACTGCTTTGAATTTTCACTTGACCATCCCCTAATTGGCTTTGTCCCAGTCCAGACAGGGGAGATACCACTGATATTCAATGGACAGCAAATCAAGAGTTAATAAGAATTTGGCAATTCTTTTTATTGCATTTGTTTAAATGTTCTTCTTTTGAAAAGTATAATAAAGTCTGGCTGAAAATATGGTACACAATTCCTGGATCTTGGAATTACAATTTTGGCTTCAATAGGAAAAGAAGAGATATAGAGACATTATTCTACAGTGAAAATATAACAGCTCTAAAATCTTTAATTTCTTTAGCTAGGAAACCCAACAATTTCCCTTCTAGTGTTCCAACACATAATGCTGTTCTTCTGCTCTGCTAGATGAGTTCTATGGAATTTTTGGATTCAGAAAAGTTCTGTTTCTTCATGAATGATTAAAAGAATGGTCTCCCACAGGCTACCACAACCTCTGAAGATCTAAGATCAAATGGTTTTGGGCAGAATTTGGTTCCTTGAGATTATAGAAAGAAGGCCCTTGTGATTTAAAAATCAAGATGAAAATATGTACAAATAAAAGCCTTAAAATTATTCTATATTGTGATTTATGTATACCACAAAGAGGAACTAGCTTCCTCTTGATTTACATCTCTAAAGCACACAGAGGACAGACTATATGGGATACTGGTTTACAAATATTCTGTATAGAATATATTTGCATAGACTATAATTTTTTAAATTATACCAATTTTAAAGAGAAAAGTAAAACATTCTCTTTATCTGACTGACAAAGAGTAACAAATGAGCAAGACTTATAGTCCTTCCTGCAACAGCATTGCCTTTCACCAGAATTGTATAGGGTCAAAGTTCTTTTTCTCTAATAGGATGTGTAGAAAACTCCAAATCTTTGACTGGATAAAAGAAGGTCTAGTGGAAATGGGGTTTAAGCATCAACATCTCCATATGGTAAAAAATAAAAAAAGGAAAATTCTTCCATAGTATCTGAAATTACCACTAAAAATAATGTAGTTATTTTGGTTTCAAATTACAGATATACAGCTTGAAGTAACTTTAATTTTAGTGATGCTAAAGTACCTTAGAAAGCTCAGGAAGATAAAGGGTACTGGGCCATAGCATTAAGTTAGAAATCAGAGCTCAAATATTTTGCTGTCTTCTACATATGTCATATGTGCAAATCTAAGTCTGTTTAGCTCATTTCTAGTCCTCTCTACTACCCGACCCTGGACTAGTTGTTATTGCTCTAAAAAATTGTAACTTATTTTGCTGGTAATTGGCCTTGAAGACTAAAAAGTACATGTGACCTAAACTGTTAGGTCTTTACTCCAAATTTTAACAGACGGATCTGAAACTATATATTCAATATATGTTAGGTTTACCACATTTAATAAATAAGCATATAAAATGCCAGTTATATATGAATTTCAGATATTACTAAACTGAAGCCTATTGTAATAAAAAGTTATTCCTTAGATATAGTTCAAATGTAACCCTCTGTTCTGTATTTTATCAGAAATTCCTTATATCACTTGAATCCTTGATGATGTTGTAACAGGTAAAAATAAAAAGATTATCGGCTGCTAATGATTTTACTACAGGAAAAAAATGATTTTTATCTTCTGTGACTGTAGAATTTAAGATAAAATTTTCTTCTTATACAAGCCAAAGTCAACTTAAAGATTTGCTCAACACAGTGAACCACTGTTCTAATATATACAGTTTTAAAGGAGTAAAAAATGTAGAGTATTTCCATATTCCTTAATTTCTGTAGATATTTCTACTTTCCAACTGTAAACCATTAAAAAAAAAACAGAAGTCACTTGGAAATTTTCTTAAGGAGATTCTAAGCAATTGATTTTTAATTCTCATTTCCCAATTGTAGGTCAGACAATTAGGAAGAGAACCCTCAAAAGACAACCAGCCTATCCAAAAAAGAATAATGTAAGTTGAAGATTTATTGTAAGATATTGACAATGATTCTTTGTGTGAAAACCTTACCCCAGATCATGAAAATTCTTGTAGGTTGCCTATCTGTACATTATCTAATAAGTCTGGTTTTAACAAATATTTTATTAAGTCAGTTTAACAGGAACCCTAAGTCACCACCCTTGACACTGATCACCTTCGTAACTGATAGGGCTCTTCATCCTCTATCATGCCTCTGGTGAGGTCAGATCACCCTGGTCAGACGTCAGCAACAACCCCATTGCTAACAATTTCCCTTGCTCTTAATGTTTATTTTAGTAATGTTCTTCACCTTAGTCCTTATGAGTAAAGTTTAATTGCCTCTGCTGAACTCCAAGTTAGCCCAATCTACCTCCCCTACTGAAGTAGCCCATTGCAGTGATCCCTATACCTATCATGATGGTCATGAATAATTGTCTGCCATACTGTGCTTTAATAAGTGTCATTGGATATTCTTTCTATGAACATTCAGCTATCCTTGAGAATGAATCCTACATCTAATATATATAGTTACTGATATGACAAAAACTTATTCTACAGAAAAAAATAATCTAACGGCACTGTCTGTAATTAGTCTCACTACCAATGTGAATTATTAGTCTTATCCTAGATGCTTATAAAAAAAAAACCAGTAAGTGTATATTAGCTAAAAGCAAATGTCATCAAATCATCCAATATTGATGGAGGAAAAAAAGGTTAAAACAACTTCTACAGGCTTTGGCTCAGAAAGCTTTAAGTTTTATTCACTAAATATATCACTGAGATTATGCATATAAAACTATCCAAGATTGCCATTTAGGAAATTGCTTCCATATAGCAAACATGCATATCATTTTATATTCTAAGTTTTTTTTAAATATAAGCACTTGCCTAAAATTCATTAATTTGTAAAGCATGAGGATTAGTAAGTATTGCTACTTCCAGAAGACTCAAGAAAGATGTATAATTAGGAAGAGAATTGAAAAGAAATATTAAGGGCATTCTAAGTATTCACATAAGTCATGGATTTGAAATATTTTGAAACTAGGAAAAATATAAGAAAAACTGTCAATAGCAAGTAAATTACCCTAATTTACTTGAACACCTTTTTAATGAAACAGTAATCAAGCATTCTAGCCAAATCTCCCTGGTGGATATATAGTCAAGAACTTTAGATTCATAGTGCCTAGCAAAAATATATTTGATCTTTCTCTTGATGGGTGACCTTGAGTGGTTCATTTATGACTTCGATTTCCTCTTTTACCTTATGAAAAGACAATACATAGCCAATTAACTGGCATGTTATGGGGTATAAATAAATGGTCCATAATAGGGTTATTAATCCCATTTATCTCTCTCATATAAACCAGCACATTGTAGTTTCAAGTTTGGACACTTTTTCCAAACTCCATTTCTATACCACCATGCTCTAAAAGACTGACATTTTCCTCATTCTTTGGCTAAGATATGAGGTCCTGAACAAGTGATCATCTTTAAAGAAAACTGTGTGTGTGTGTGTGTGTGTGTGTGTGTGTGTGTGTATGTGTGTGCATTACTAGTGATTGAATCCAGTGGTATTCTACCTTTAAGCTACACCCACAGCAAGGTCTCACTAAGTTGCAGGGGGCCTCATTAAATTGCTGAGGCTAGTCAGGAACATACAACCTTCCTGTTAAGTACTGAGATTACATATATGTGCACCACCATGCCTGGATTAGAGAAAAATTTAGATTAGTAAACTGCTCCTCAAATTAAACTGCTCAGAAGCACTAAAGTTAGCTAATCAGGGACAGTCTAAAAAGTTAGCTAATCAGGGACAGTCCTGATCTTTGGAAAGTCAGCCGATAAACTTATGGTTCTGAAAGTCAGCCAATCAGAGATATCCCCTTACTTCTATACAACAGTCAATCAGCAAGTGATTTGCTCCAATAACCATGTTTCTGAAAGTCAGTGAGCAATAGCAGTCCTACTTTCAAGATCACGATAACATGGCTGCAAGTCTGACAGTGGCTAAACATAACTGCTTCTGAAGATCCACCAAGGCCAGAACACCAGGCTCCCAAAACTAAAATCTGAGAGGCTGTGCCTTCAAGTACAGCTTTGTCCCGTAGGCAAATGTGAAGTTCACCTTTTCAACATCAGATATGAATTTCATTTATTATTAGTTTGTTTATTACCACATTGTCAACAGTTCAACCTACTGCCAGTTGGTTATGAGTTTAAATTTATGAGTGAGAGACATGCTCCCAAACTGGAAAATCAAATTTGACTTTTGCAACTCTTCTAATTGACTATTATCTTTCCCTATTAAATTAGTATATGTTTGAAACACCAGTGTAAATTTTCAGATGAATTTGCTGAAAGCCAGATATTTATTTAAGTATTGGGGATTGAACCCAAGGCTATTCTACATCTGAGGTACACCTGAGCTTCATTTTATTTTGAAACAAGGTCTTATTAAGTTGCTGAGGCTAGACTTTAATCTGCACTCCTCTCATCTCAGCCTCCCAAATACTGGGATTACAGATGTAAACCACCATGCCTGGTTAAGGCAGATATTTATTTTAAAAAATCCTCTTGAAGCAATTTTGCAATGTGCTGTGGCTCATTCAATATAAAAATGGTACACAGTCAAACAGTGGCATTGGCACACACAGCAAGACCAGAGGCTGATGCAGGAGGATCACAAGTATGAGGTCTGCCTGAGAAACTTAGTGAGACTCTGTCTCAAAATACTTTGTATAGTTTTATTAGTACATTATAATTATACATCATGAGGTTCAAAGTGATACAAACTTATGCACATAGCGCATGTATTTCCTTCTGCATCCTACCACAATCCCCCTCCTCCTTTCCTGTACATGTTAGTGAGATTGGTAGAGATACCTTCATATATGGACATAGCATTATTTAAACTGTTTTCTTCCTCAATCCTTTCTTTCCTCCTCACTCCTTCCCTAATCCCATTCCATTATTCTACTAGTTTCTCTCATTAATTATCTAAAGTACATTCTTTTCCTTATTTTCTCACTATCTGCCACATATGATCCTTGAATTTGAGACTAAATGATCTCATCTAGCATAATATTCTCTAGTTCCATCCATTTCCTCACAAATGACATGATTTTGTTCTTTATGGATAGAAATATTCTGTTATATATATATATATATATATATATATATTATATATTCATCTGTTGATGGGCATCTAGGTTAGTTTCATAATTTGGCTATTGTGAATTATACTGCTATAAACATGGATATGCGTGTATAACTATAATATTCTCACTTTAATTCTCCTGAGAAGACATTGAGGAGCAATAGAACTGGGTCACATGGTGGTTCGATTCCTAGTCTTTTGAGTAACTTTCATAGTGCTTGTATTAATCTACAATCTCACCAATAGTGTATAAGTGATCCTATTTCCCTATATTCTCACCAACATTTATGTTCTTCATGATTGCAATTTTGACAGAAGTTACATGGAATCTCAGTGTAGCTTTGATTTGCATTTCCCTGATTGCTAATGATGTACATTTTCTCATATATTTCCTTTGTATTTATGTTTTTGAGGAGTGTCTACTCTGTTCAATTGCACTTTTTAAAAATGAGGTTACTTGATTTTTTACAAAAGAGCCAAAATTTACGCTGGAGAAAGACAGCCTTTTCATCAAATGGTGCTGGGAAAACTAGATATTCATATGTCAAAGAATAAAGTTAGATTCCTATTTCTCACCAACTGAAGATAGATCAAAGATCTAGAAACTAGACCAGAAATTTTACAATCACTAGAAGAATACATAGGACCAATTCTCTAACATTTAGGCTTCCTCAATAAGACCCCCAAAGCTCTAGAAATAAAACTGAAAATCGATAATGGGAAGACATTAAATTAAAAAGCTTCTGCTCAGGAAAGGCTAAAGAAAGCCTATAGAATGGGATAAAGTCTTTTCTGGCTACTCCTTTGACAGAAGACTAATATCTATAAGATATATAAAACTCAAAAGCACTAAAAAATCTAAATACAATTTTAAACAGAAGAGCTTGTAATATAGTGAGGCCCTGAGTTCAAACCTCGGTACTGGGAAAAAAAAAAAAAAAGAGTAGAGTGATACAAATCAGCATATACTAACTGTGAAGCATATGTATGATTAATTCAACTGGTGGTGCCATCTTGTTTAACTATGCCAGGATTGCCAGCACTGTGGCTTCCAAAAACCCCCAGCAAAGAAGCCAATGACTTCCACAGAAAAGCAGTGAAAAACACAACAGAAAAAGAAGGTTGAAAAGTGGCAGAATCAGAACTAGAAAAAAGAGCAGAGGATTGTATAAGCTCTCCATGCCTCCCACCTAGGGAATGGAGCCTGGTGGCACTGGCACCATCATAGCCAGGTAGTGCCAGAGCTGGCAGCTGCTGACATGGAGGCTTCCAGACACCTCCAGGAAGAAACTATGGACTGTTTTGAGGCTGGTGATTATAGATCATCAGTGAAAGCAGTCAGAATTTTACTCCATGTTCAACAGGGACCCGGCTGGATCCAGATACCACACCTGCGGCTGAACCCATCTCTTCCTGCAGGAGCAACAAGGAGCACCTATCAAGACTGTAAGTTAACCAGCTGTTCCAGTGGGAAATGGCCATGCCCAGACACAGGGGCTTGTGTGGCAAAAAATAAATAAATAAATAAATAAATAAATAAATAAATAAATAAACAAACAAACTCACAGGGGCCTGAGACTCTACAAATCACACCAGCAGAGGTAGGGGTGGTGATTACTATAGGACACAGCATAAATGTGATTTAGTAGATAGTCCCTAGAAGCAGGCAGGAGGGAACTGAAGTAAGCAGTTTGAGGATCCCTTGTACGGTCCCTAAAGATTGTCCTAGGACATTTTTCTGGTGTCTGGGGAAAATAGCTCACCCTACTAAGTTGTAGGCTCCAAAAGCAGAGAACTTGCACCTGGCTATGTTTGGGTGCTACAAGCACCAGCACAAACAGCAGAGGCCAGCAAGGGTCCCTGGGACTGTGGCTCCCCAGAAGAGGAGTGGTGTCCCTGGGGCTAAAGACAGAGCCACCCCAGCCAACTGCCTGGAACCATGGAATCTCTCCCTGCCATACCTTGGGCCAAAGTAGAGAGCAGCATCAGTGTCATCTGGACCAGACCACACAAAGAGGCCAGGGTCATGCAGGGTGTCACTTGATCCCAGCCACAAGCTGGAAATTCAATACTCTCTCTGCCAGCAAAATTTGTACTGGGCAAGAATGTATACTAATGACTGAAAGTACCTCACATGACCATAACAAGCAGATCTGGAGTGGTGTTCCAGGGGCCATTAAAGCTGAGTGAGCTGGAACATAGCAAGAGCCAGTTTTGCTCAGCCTAAGCTCATAGGTCACAGAGGCCAGACGTCAGCACTCTGCAGTATTACACTCTCATCATCAGTGGAGCAGCAGCAGTTTCAGGGTGCATTAAGTCCCAACTGGCAGACTACAGGCTCTGACTAGGACATCATAGTCTTGAGCCCAAAAAACACAGTGCTCTGCAGCCAATCAGAGACTACTGTATCTTTGCACTAAGAACTACATCTAGTTACAAAGGCTTCGGACAAACTTAAAATTTTGATTATCTGAGTCAGATTGGTAGAGGTGAAGATACACACCTACCATAGACCTTATTATAAATAATAACAAATAAACATAGGACTCACACACAAAGAGCAAGAAGATGTGAAGACAAAAGAAACACCAACTTGAACTTTGAAAATATGAGAATAAGGAATAGTGAGGAAATAATAAATTCCCACAGCTCAATAGCAATGGAGATCACCAGTACTGATATGCAAGAAGGAGAATTCTGAATTTTGATGTTCAATATGATGAAAAACCTCAAAAAAAGCATACAGGAAATTGAGGTTTTAAGAAAGAACCAGAAAGAGGCTCTAAGTGAAATGAAAAAGTCAATAAATGAATTGAAGACAGCAATAGAAACCAACTCTAGAAGGCTAGACCACATGGAAAACAGGGTATCATTCTTGGAAGACAGTTCATTCAAAATCAAAACCAGAGTCAAAAAGATACAGAAGACATTACAACACAACCTATACATCCAGCAAATATGGGACAATATGAAACATCAACCTTACACAT
Organism: Graphiurus murinus; assembly: GCA_004027655.1. Lineage (NCBI taxonomy): Eukaryota > Metazoa > Chordata > Mammalia > Rodentia > Gliridae > Graphiurus > Graphiurus murinus. The sequence continues at coordinate 19,718 of PVLC010028310.1, forward strand.
AAAAGGCATTGAAGAAGGTCTAGAAACACAGACCAAGGGTATCAGAAATATCTTCAATGAAATAATTTCAGGGAATTTTCCAAACACAGAAAAAGACTTGGACATCTACATGCAGGAGACATATAGAATGCTGTTATGATCAAAGAAGTCCTCCCCACACCACGCAATAAAAAAAAAAAAAGGCTAACATAGAGGCCAAGGAAAGAACCCTAAAGGAAATGAGGGCAAAAGAAGGGGTGACATTCAGGGGCAAAACAATAAAAATCACTCCAGACTTCACAACCCAAAACATGAACACAAGGAGGGACTGGCATGAAATACTCCAGACCTTGGAAGAAAACAATTTCCAACCAACACTGATATATCCAGCAAAGATATCATTAAAAATTGATGGAGAAATAAAGATATTTCAAGATAGAATAATCTTAAAAAATTCATGACTGCTAAGCCAGCACAAATAAATCATAAAGAAGAAAAAAGAAACAAATTCCAAAACTAGAGGATTGGCAAACTCCACCAGTTCAGCAACTAAGAAAAGGATACAAAACACTATATCAAAGAGAATATAGAATACAATATGGCAGGGAAAAACATATTTCAATAATAATACTAAATATCAAAGGTCTTAATTCTCTAATTAAAAGACAGACTGGTAACCTGGATTAAATAACATAATCCAAGTATATGCTGCTTGCAAGAAACTCACAGCCAAATATATCCATATACTAAAGGTGAAAGGATGGAAAAAGATATACCATGCAAATGTTTGAAAACAGGCAGGGGTAGCAATGCTCACATGTGACAAAACAGAATAAGCTAAAACACATCTGAAGAGACAAAGCAAGGCACTTCTTATCAATAAAATGAATAACCAAGAAGATATAATGATAGTAAACCTTTATGTCCCAAATGTGGGTGCACCCACATTTGAAAAACAATCTCTTCAGGACATTAGGTCTCAAGTAAACCCAAAAACAATAGTATTGGGAGACTTCAACACACCACTCATGCCACTAGATCAATATTCCAGAGAAAAGATGAGTAGACTCTTCAGTCCTAAAGAACACCATAAACCAAATGGACCTAATAGGCATATACAGAATATTTCAACCAGCAACAGCTAAATACACATTCTTCTCAGCTGTCCATGGAACATTCTCCAAAATTGACCACATGCTGGGCCACAAAGAAAGCACCAGCAAAGTCAAAAGTTGTAATTCCCTGCATCTTTTCACATCACAACACAGTGAAAGTAGAAATCAACATCATGAATATCAAAATAAATTACATAAATAAATGGAGACTGAATGGTACACTCTTTTTTTTTTTTTTTTTGCGGTACTGGGGATGGAACTCAGAGGCATTCTACCTCCGAGCTATACCCCCAGCCCTATTTTTTTATTCTTTATTTTGAAACCGAGTCTCACTAAGTTGCGGAGTGCCTCACTAGGTAGCTGAGGCTGGCCGCGAACCTGGATCCTCCGGTCTCAGCCTCCCAAATGCTGGGATTACAAGCG
>PVLC010028311.1:0-21123 GCA_004027655.1 Graphiurus murinus
GAGTCAAAAGGAAACATTGGTAATAATGATCCTGCCTTTATGTTCATCATGAATTTGGGGGTGATTAATCTAGGTTCTAAATTAAGAATCTCCTTAAATTTTGTGTCCAAAGCTCGATCTTAACTTACCTTTCCCTAGTCCCTATCCTGCCTTGCTGCAGAGGGATAAAGAGTGACTTCAAACACATTAGCACAGAAGAAAGTCAGGTACCAAGTCCTCAGGACCCTCACCACATAGTTTGTATAGAAAACAAAGTCCATTTGTGTGTTATTCTTTACTCAGTGTGCTCAACTTTCAGGGAGCTATATTCTCCTTCTATTGAGTTTCAAAACTCTACTTAATCCCTACAGATGGAGCCAGGTACTGTCTAGAGGAAATACTATAAAATGACTTTACTGATTGACATAAATATTTTCAATAAATTCAGATAACAAAATGGAAAATACTGGCTTCTAGAGGCTGTCAAGAGGCAGATCTGCTCACAGGTGACATCCTAGGAAAGACAAATTTTGCTAAATTATCTCTCTGTAGCATTCCACTCAGAAAAGCCGTGGATATATTGGAACATCTAGCTAAAACTTCTAAATCTCAACCCAACTTTAAGTTCTTCTGACCCTTCCAGAAATGATCCAGTGCCTTCTGGGTCTGACTGTACATCTGGGCATGGGCAGCCCTTTGATCCTGAGCTCAATTTTTCCTTAGAACCTAAAAATATGATAGAACTATGAAGGAAGACTCTTCTTGCAAAAGTCCACTCCAGGCATGGAGCTAGCAATGGAAACCATTGAATAGACTTAAATAAGAGATCTGGATTTGATCAACCTCAATCTGAATGACTTCCTTTCTCCCATAAATTTTTCTTGGAGAACTTGACTTAACAGAAGGTGATGGGAGAAGGGGAGACACCCTAATGACACCTAATACTTTCACAAACATATCAAAGTCAATCACTAAACTGAACTTGAGAAGGAGGTAGTGGGGTGGGAATTGGGGAAAGGCTAAATGAGAAATGTGTGCATGTATGCCTTTACCAGCTTGCAACTAACAAAGATATATGATTACAATGCACCAATTAAAAATAAATGAATTAATTAATTAAAAAATTTTTTCTTGGATATGCTAAAACATTTATTTCTTCCTGGTTTGGATCATGGTTGTGCTTTACCAATTTTAATAGATTAATTCGGGCAATTTGCTTAATCTCTCAACTTTGTTTTCTTATTTGTAAATGGGGGATAACAATTATTTCATCAGGTTTTTGTGAAAGACTCAAATTATGAATGCACCAGTTTCCAGTTTTACCTTGATGATATTATCTACCTTCCCTATACCCATTTTATTTATCTGTGAAAGGAGAATAAAAATCTTATCTACCATAGAGTTTCTTATAAAAATTCAGAAATAATGAATGTGAAGTCACCAATATTAACTATTAGCATTTTATTATTGTCAGTTATTTTCCTAATTATATTAGAAACTTCTTGGTGAAGAATCTTGTTCATTTTCCTCTCTCCCATAAATAATCATGGCTGATGGTTGGTAAATGTGTGTGATATGCTGAATATTTTCTGTTTGTCCATCCTAGTTTGTTTATATTATTTGAAAGTTTGTTATATTATTTGTCATGTTCAGTTTTGTATTGGAATTTGATGATGTATCTTATTTTCCCTTCCCCTGTGCAATATTATTTATGCAAAACAATCATGCAAAAGATACCACATAAATAAATAGAATAATACCAACAAATTCAAAGGTTCTTCATGATATATAATCATGATGTTTCTCTCTATAAGTATGGTAAAAATACTGCATTTAATATCAAAAAGTTTTATTTCCTTCCTTAAAAATTGATTTTTTATAAAAAAAATTGTGAAACTACCAAAGGAGCAAATAATGAGCAAAAACCCTTTTCTTGAATAGCACAGACATAGATCCTTAAGGTACATCTGGTAGATGTCATAGTACATGCCTTCCCTACCTAAAGAAACAAATCAGGCAATAAGAAATATATTTCTTTACGTCTCAAATGATATCATTCTGGTCCAGCATGAGGGATCTTCTGTCTGCTTTCACTTTTTCTGCACTAAAAAGCTCTCATGACACAGGCACATGAGAGGCTGAGCTAGGAGGGAGATTGAAAGGGCTGATACACCAGCAGCTCTAAAAACGCATGACAGCAGAAAGCCAGGCTATTACTAATGCTGATCAGCTCAGAGGCAATGCAATCAAAACCTTCAATTACACCTGGGTGATTTAATCAACTCCCTGTCAAACTTGGGCTGGAACTCCTCTGGTACTGTACAAATACAGTAATTACCATGCCAGCTTGCAATAAGATATCATTTCAGTGGATTAGAAAACACATTCTGTTGTCAATTACCAACAGCCAATTTATAGGCCCTGAAACAAGCAATATTTTTTAATTGCTGCCTTTATGTCATTATCACAAAATTACTTCTCTTATGAGGCATTAAATCATCTTAGAAATGTTGGGAGCAGGGGTAGGGGGGAGATGAAAAAGTTTTCACTCTGATCATTCTGACAAAACAAGAATAGAAGCATAAAACGTGTACCCTGCTGTGTTGGATTTTGAAATTAAAAAAAAAAATTCAAAATACCCAGAGATTCTCAACTACACAAACAATCATAAACAAATCCTGAACCTCTGTGAACAGATCAGAGAGTGAGAAACCAGGAGTCAGATTTATTTTGACCTGTGCTTTTTCTGTATCCCTGGCTTGATTTTGCTCCCATCTGTCTATCTCCCAATCTTCATTTTGGAGAAGTATTTATTTCTTTTGAGGGTGTGTTTAACTGACACCAGATGTGGTCACTATCACTGGGGATTTGCAGATTTGAAACCTCTACCCATGGCTTCCATGTCCATGCAATCCAACCAATGAATAGTAATGATCTGGCCCTGCGGGTTCCACTCAGCTCCTTCACAAAGTTCCTAGGATCCCCTTCTTTCTGATGCGAAGGAAACATCTGATACCCATACTGGTTTCCTCCACCTACCCTCTTCTAGCCTAGGTATATCTTCCCTGAGTTAGTTCTAAGAGAAGGCACTTTTTATTCTACCAGACAGCAGAATGTGAGCAAATATATATATATATATATTTACTGGATTACTGATAATAATAGCAAACATTCCATAGACCTTATCTCTAACACTTGTTCTTAATATTTTACAAATATTATAACCATTACATAAAGTGTGTATTGTTATTATCATTTTGCAAATGAAGAGCTAATGTGCTGACTGGTTAAAGTTTTTGGCAACATTGATATAATAGAAAAGACAGTGGGTGTGTCCAGGGAGAAATGGTTTTGAATCTCGACACTGGCACTTAGTAGCTGTGTCATATTTTGCTAATTATATATCCACACTTTACTTCCCTTATCTTTGAAAAAGAGAAACTAAAAACAATACTGTTTACTAAGAGTGCCATGCATTCTTTCACATGTTTTACTCACACTGCCTCATAATGACTCTGTTAGGTAAAAACTACAGTTATTCCTATTTTACAAAGCTGTAGAGAATCACTTGCCCAAAGTCATACAACAAGGAAATGTTGCACTCTTCTTGAGTGCTCCCTCTTAACTACTGCCCTATCATGCCTCTTTTTTATGGAGGAAGGGATACTGAGTGTTGAACTCAAAGGCATTCACCTTTGAGCTACATTCCCAATGCTTTTTTTACTATTTATATTTTTTTTATTAATTGGTGCATTGCAATCATACATCATTGTTAGGTACAAGCTGATAAAGGCATATATGCAAACATTTCTCATTTAACCCCTTCCCCAATTCCTACCCCATTCCCTCACCCTCCCTCCTTCTCAAGTTCAATTTAGTGATTGACTTTGATATATTTGTGAAAGTACATCATGTGCCTTAGGGTGTCACCCCCTCCACATTCATCACCTTCAGTTAAGTCAACTTCTTTGCTTATTTAGGGTTTCTCCTTTTTTGTCTGGAATCTCTCTTATGCCCCATCTTTACCCTAGCATCCGCATATTAGGGAGAACATATGCTTTTTTACTTTTTGTGACTGACTAATCTCACTTAACATAATGTTTTCCAGTTGCATCCATTTCCCTGCAAAAACATGATTTTGTTCTTCTTTACGGCTGAGTAAAATTCCATTGTGTACATATCCCATAGTTTTGTAATCCATTCATCTTTCGATGGACATCTTGGCTGCTTCCATAGTTTGACTATTGTCAATGTGCAGCTATAAACATATATACATGCATTGGTCTGATAGTTTGGTTTCCATTCTTCCAAAGGGGTTGCACTAATTTGCAATCCTACCAACAATGTATTATGGTTCCCACTTCTCCACATGCTCGCCAGCATTTGTTGTTGTTTGTGTTCTTGATAGTTGCCATTCTGATTGGAGTTAGGTGAAATCTCAAGGTAGTTTTGATTTGCATCTCTCTGATTGCTAACGATGTTGAACATCTCCTCATACATTTATTGGCCATTTGTATTTATTCTTTTGTGAAGTGTCTATTTAGATCCTTTTCCCATTTTTTGATTGGGTTATTTGTTTTCTTAGCTGTGAGTTTCTTGAGTTCTCTGTATATCCTAGATATTAGTCCTCTATCAGAAGAGTAGCTGGCAAAAATTTTCTCCCACTCTGTGGGTTCTCTGTTGAGGTTCTTGATAGTTTCCTTTACTGCACAGAAGCTTCTCAGTTTAATGCAATCCCATGTATTGATCGTCCTCTGAGTTCCTTGTGCTTTTGGGGTCTAGTTGAGAAAGATTTTACCTGTGCCTATGTGTTGTTGGGTTGGACGTATGTCCTCTTCAAGTAGCTGCAAGGTCTCTGGCCTGACTTCCAGGTCTTTGATCCACCTTGAGTTGACTCTTGTGCAGGGTGAGAAAGTGGGGTTTATTTCCATTTTCCTGTATATGGTTAACTAGTTTTGCCAACACCATTTGTTAAAGAGGCTATCTTTTTTCCAGTGTATATTTTTGGCTCCTTTGTAAAAAATCAATTGACTATAAGCATGTGGGTCTGTTTCTGAGTCTTCTATTCTGCTCTATTGGTCTATGTGTCTGTTTTTGTGCCAGTACCATGCTGTTTTTATTACGGTGGCTTTGTAGTAGAGTTTGAAGTCAGGTATTGTGATACCTCCTGCATGGTTCTTGTTGCCAAGAACTACTTTGGCTATTCTGGGCTTTTTGTTATTACAGATGAGTTTAAGGACTGATTTTTCTATGTCTGTGAGGAGTAACCTTGGTAATTTCATGGGTATTTTATTGAATCTGTAGATCACTTTTGGAAGGATGGCCATTTACTATTTATCTTGAAACAGAGTCTTACTATGTTTCCAGGGTCTCGCTAAGTTGCTGAGGCTGACCTCAAAACTCCATCCTCCTGTCTCAGCCTCTTAAGTACTGGGATTACAGGTGTACCACCATGCCTGGCTTTGTATTGTCTTTTGAGTCAGCCATTCTTCTTCTACTATGGACTTTGTAATTGTGTCCTCCAGATCTATATTAATTTCCTTCTACATATCATTACTTAGACACTATCACAGCCATTTCAAAGTCCACATCTCCCAACTTGAAGCCATCATTATCTTATCCTTCAATGTTTCCTGGAATGAATACCTCTATTTGCCCAGCTGTCCAAGCATAAAACTTGAGCATAATCCTTGGCTAGCACCTCTCACTTAGCTAATTGCTATGATTTCTCCATTGGAATGACTGATTCTAGTCATGTCCCATTCAATTGTGCACACAGATCCCTCACCAGCGACTCTTTGCTTTTGCTTTATAGTGACTGTACCACTTTCCTGTCTTCAGAAGCTCACAGTCATCAGAAGGATATGCTACTACCATCTAAAGCCCTCTCAGTCTACTCTACTTACCGACAAGCAATGGACATATCTTTTCTTCTGTCTTCCACATTGTCCTTTTGGTTTGGTACCATGCGCCTCCCACAGGATTATACCCTTCTCTCCAGGGTCTGTTAACTTCCTTCCAGAGGCACACAAAATGTTGTCCCACCATGAACAGCATTATTTTTTGGTCCTAGGCACTATCCAACTAAGAGTGGAAAGTATTATAAAACTAGAAAATTTCAAGGATTTTAGTTAAAAATGAATGGACCATAGAATTTTAAGCCTGGAAAGATCATATAGTTCATCTGAACAAACCCCTTCAGTTTTCAAAGGAAGAAAGGACACTAAGGTTGATATCAGGCAAATGTGATAGGTAAAATAGGTGGGATGTCAAATTCCCAAAACAGCATGAGTAGATACACAGCAAGCTAGTTAAGTCCTTACTTTCTGTAGTTCACAGTCAAGGCCTCTGCTTTTAGGACATATCTTCTCTCATTAAAGTTTCAGTTTTCTCTGCCTGATGTATATTGTTTCTAGACCTTTGTCATGGTGTAGAGAGTCATTTCCCAAATGCCGCTTCTCAAAATACTTTCTGGAAGCAAACACGATGTCTTCTGTGGTTAGACATCATTGTAAATTGGCCTACAGCATCCCCTCCTGAGAAAAACTTATTGAACATTGGCATGTGGAAAGTTCTTGGAAATCATGCAATTGAAAAATATTATAATGTAATTTCTCAAATTTACTGACTATGGATTTACCAACATTTGGGGAGATTAATACTAATCAAAATCTCAAGAAACTGAAACTAAGCAGACTGTGATCATTCATTCACTGGTCATATATCACTTGTTCAATAACCACCTATGGGAGGTGACCACTCTATTGAAAGGGCAGGTTTAAATGACAAAGCCTATTAAACTAGTTAGTCATATAATTTAAAAATAACACTATTTTTCTACTACTCCCATAAACTGTTTTGCATATTTCTAGTTTCTTAAATGCCATATCCCAAAGGAGGAATTATCACGGAGGATAATTCAGGTACCATGCCATGCTGAAAATATTATGAACAGAGACTATCGATAAATCTTAAACTGTCACAGGTAGGTCTCCAACAAACATGGATCTAGGACATCCCTCAGGGGTTATTTACATTAAAAAGAGCATCTTTCCAAGTCCTGTGAGCATGTATGTCATTATCAACACGATTTATATTATGATGAGAGACTGTAATGTACCAATAAAAGCACATTAAAAAAATAGCATCTTGTTGGCTCACTCACAGATTCTGGGCTCTAATCTGGTTATTATTGTGTAAATAGCTGACTCCATCAGTCATGTTAATACCATACCAGGGAGTTGGTGAGGGGAGAACATGTAACTCCTTGCCCTGGGATGATGGAGTTAGATTTGCCACTGTGGCTTCCAGCCAATGCTGTGAAGGATGCCCTTGAAAATGCTCTTTCCTGCAGAGAAGGAATGAAAGAGAACAAAAATAAATAGCACTAGGTGGACTCATAAAACTTGTCAGAATCTTTCAAGCATGGCATATTTGATGATTCACGGGGTTTGCAAAGCATTACCAGATTAAAACAAGAAACGTCATGCAGAGCGGTCATTCCACAGCCTTGGCAACATAATGCTAAGGGTAGAAGGGCTGGCTGGGAGATTTGTGTGCACCTCCTACCCCCAGCACCTAAAACAGCCTGGGGAAGGACAATGCTCAGCAGCACAGCAGAGAAAGTTACTGGTTTTGTCTCATCCTTTATCCAGAAACAAAGACTTTACAGGCTGTCTCTGGACATGTGTTGAAAAATAATTTGCTCCAATTTCTCTCCCTACGGAGGAGCCCATCTCCTCTCATGTCTTCATCAGCAGGATGAAGTATGGATTCATCAACCCACTTATCCTAACCCTTCACAATTTCAGAGACAATTGTGAAAAGGCCATTTTCCTTGGATTCTCTCTTTTCTGTAATTTGGATGTTAACCCTTGGATTCACACAGAATTCAGAATCATCACGTTTCCACCCTCTGCACATTCTTATTCATTCTGATACCTCCACCTTTCTGATCTGTGGCCAGCTCTTGCACTTAATTACCCAATGGAAAACAACAAGACCTTCTCACACCAGGGAGCTGGGTGGAGATGATTCCTGGAGAGGATTAATCAGCCCCCCGAATACAATTTAATCAGCTGCTGGAGGAAGACTTATTATTCTGATGATCCCATGCCTGCAATGAAGAGAGTTTATTATTAATTTGCAACTTCATCCTGACTACAAAGTCTCTGGGTACAAATTCCTCTGTGGTTGGTCTGCTTACAATCAAACCCTCTACCCCAAACCTTCCTTTACACTGTTACAGGGGGAAAAAATGATTTTCAACTTTTATTGGCTTTGAATAAACATTGGTTGCCTGTCTGAAATGTACCAGGTACTGGGGTGAAAAGGTAAACAAAATAGAGTCCTTGCCACTGATCATAGCCTAGTGAAGGAGAAAGAGGGGTCACAAATAGGCATTTGTATGTATTGAAATATCAGACCTTGTGGGGTTTAGGAGTGGAGAGGAGCGGAAGTCAGGAAGATCTTATTGAAGGAAATCTTGAGTCGACTGAGATATGAAGATATTTAAGCAAAAGAGAGAAATTTTTTTCTGGAAGAGATAACAATTGGTGCAAAGGCAGGGAAAGACAATCTGTATACCACCCCCAGGACTCCATGCAGTCGAGACAGATACTTTGAATGAGGGTCACTGGAGAGAAAGCAAGATGGCCTAATGACTTCAGAACTATCAGACAGCATCTTTGATATGAGTGAGGCTGTACATAATCCTACTAGTACCCTTAACCTTGACCTAAATTGTGTCTGGTGAGATGGAGACACATCAAAGAATATTTAGCAGGTTAGGCAGATGGCACTGCCAGCAATCTATTTGCATTAGAAACTATGAGAGAATGTAGCCTGAGGGAAATGTCAGGTCAACAAACTGACTCTAAAGCCCTAGGGGTGAAGAAGAGGGGTAATTCTAAGAACAAGGTGATATTTCTTTATATAAATATTTGTCTCCTGGCCTACTCCCCATGTCTCCTTTCTGAGTTCTGTGGGAAGGGCAGGGTAGCATGTTAGATGTTTGTATAACTAGGAAGAACTGTTTCATGGACACTTTGAAAGGCACTGAGGTATGAAAATACTATGTGGAGCCCAGTGGGTCTGGGGTCATACTTCCTATATAACTCTCCTTATCACCAAGAAAAAGAGTCTCACACCAGACACACTGAGAAGAAAGGAGCTTTCAGTGTTGAAGTACAGCTAATAAAACCCGTGGGACTGGAGTTAAACCTTGTTTACTACCTTGGCCTGACAGGCACATTGATTTCTACCATCATGAGTGTGACCTGGGGAAAACAAGTTATATATCTAAGCTGGATGGTTGGTGGGTATTCCCTCCACTGGTGGAACCACCTTACTTCACCAAAGTAAGGAAGTTTGCACAGTCCAAACTTCTGCAAGCTTGAGAGCTCCAAATAAGCTGTAGTAGGATTCTAGTCAACCACTACAGAATCCCTGTCCCTAACCCCCAATAATATTTGAAAGGCCTAGGATGAGCTTCTTGCCATTTTCCTTCCATGAGTAGCTGTAGTCACCACATGACACCTTAGCTGTAGTCACCACATGACACCTTAGCTGTAGTCACCACATGGCATCAGCTCAGTCTCCCCTCTCTGGCTCCAGTTATCTCTGTAGCTCATCAGCTCCTACAGAGCAGTAGAAGTTTGCATGGGTATGGAGACCCATGGCCTACCTCAATCATGCCAATGTCCACCCCAGGCTTCTTCCTCCATATGGTCTCAAAACCCCCTATTTTCAGAGTGCAAGAGCATTTCTGGGTTTGATTCTACCTGGGGCCAAGGGTAGCAATGGAGGTAGGAGGGAGTGTGTTCTTTCCAAATTAGTTTGTCACCAGGCCATGAAACAGCTATTCTTGAATCTGCTGCATGATGAAATCTCTCTTGAAGAGTTAGTTTCTTGTGACTCCTCTCCATATGAGGTACCAGACCACCCAAAGTGAACCAGAGAAAACCATTTTGAGAGGCTGCTTTATTGACTCTATTGGCAATGTGAATAATTACCCTTTAGTTAATTCTTCCTAGACTATTTTAATAATAGAACTATGAGTTATTCTTCATGAATATATGGAATAAGAATAGAAGGAAAAGGCTCTGTAAGGTTCCTTTCCCTAGTAAGAAGATATATGCTCAAGTCATTACTAAGGTCTAATAGCAGAGGCATGACACATGCTTTCAAGCTGATGAATGTCCACCATATCTACCTGTACCTAGGCTTCTTCATACAGTAAATATACACACATCTACACACACACACACACACACACACACACATACACACTATGCATGCACATGCACACATGCACACACATACACACCTTTGCCTTATATAGAGAAGGACGAAGATAGGCACAACTCTATTGCCTTCCAATTGCTTCCTTTCTCTCTCCTGCCATTTCTTCTCCATAAAAAGTTTCTATTTGTCTCTGGTATAAAAGATTGACTCTTTTAGATACTCAGATGCATGTGTGTTGGGAGGGCTGCTCTTTATTTCCCACTAATCCACAACAGAAGCTCTGTTGTGCTTATGTGTGTATGTGGGATGGGGGTGCCTACAGATGCTTATTGAATTATGCATTACAGTTAGAGAATGAGATAGAATGACTAAGCATTGGGCAGATGCAGCTTAGTGCAAAAGGCAAGCTTTCTTATCCTTCAGAGTATTTTTGGACTTATATAAGATACACTCCACTGGTAAAGTCCCAGAATGTTGCCAGGCATAAGGCAGATGCTCAGTAAACATCATTTCAATCATCACTCTATGGCTTTTGAGATTTCTTTTCCCTATCCAAAAAAGCCTACAAAGAAAGGTTTGATGTTGATTCACATCTTGGTAAAAATATATACTACCCCTGTTGGATTGCATTTTCACTTCTCTGTCAAATAGAGGATATTATCTTGTGTTAAAGGAATTTCAGGAGTTAGAATGAAATTGACAAGATTATTTGGAGAAGAAAAAGGCTCTTCCTCTATGTTCTTAAATTATGCCAGCGTAAGTGTCTGCCTCTCCCCATATGTAAAAACAAGGGATTCTTCTGGATGTGTGAGCGGTGTGAGTGTTTATGTATGCATTCCATGTGGGAATGAGGCTCAGACACCGGTGCACAACAGAGTGTTGCTTAAGAGTATGTGGTCTGCATCTTTCTTTTGAAGCTGATGAATAGCTTGGCCCAAACCCTTCTCACTATGGAAAGCAATCTCACAAAACCTTTTCCATCTGTCTGATGCCAAACAGAAAGAAGAACAATTTGGAATGGTTTTATTAAAATAGTTTGGAAAGCCAAAATAAGAAACTTTTCTGTTGTCTGTGGATTTTACATATCAGTGCTATAAATACTGACATCTCCTTAATTTAAGATTGGAGTCACTTTTCAGTGAACTCTCATATACCCCTGAAACATATTTGTAAAAGGTTTAAGACAATTGTTGGAAAGAAAATTGCTTTATATGGGAGAATACCATAGTAGTTATTGGGGTTAAAAGGTGAAAGTATGGTATCCTATGGACGTACATTGAAAGGAGAAAATAAAAGGGGAAGGAGAGAGAGAGAGAGAGAGAGAGAGAGAGAGAGAGAGAGAGAGAGAGAGAGAATGAATGAGAACAAGGAGGAGGAGGAAGAGGGGAGGAAAGAAGGAAGGAAGGAAGGAAGGAAGGAAGGAAGGAAGGAAGGAAGGAAGGAAGGAAGGAAGGAAGGAAGATAATGCAATCAACTGTCCACTGAAAATTACTGATATTTCCAGGGAGGAAGCAGAAGAAGGTCTAGTTGGAGAGTACCTAAAGAACTTTTTAAAAGTCAACTATGGCTGACAAGGAAGTTTACACCTGGCTCCAACCCAGGTGTCCATCGACAGATGAATGGATTACAAAATTATGGGAAATACACACAATGGAATTCTACTCAGCAACAAAGAAGAATAAAATAATGTCATTTGCAAGAAAATGGAAGGACCTGGAGAACATTATGTTAAGTGAGATTAGCCAGTCACAGAAAATGAAGAGGCATACATTTTCTCTAATATGTGTACTCTAGGGAGTAACTGGGATACCAGAGGGACTCCAGATAATGGAGGAGAAACCTCAGTGGAGCCAGAGAATTGGTCTAAGGGAAGGGACAAGGGAAGACTGAGGTTAATAAGAGAAAAACTACCATTGACTACATGTACATATGTGAAAATACCAATGTCAATCGCAGTACTGTGTATTGGGTAGAGGGGAGATGGGGAGACAGGGGTGGGAGCACCAAGTGCTGTGTGTATGTATGTCATTGTCAACATAATTTACACAATGAGGTGAGACTATAATGCACTAATAAAAACATTAAAATTATGTGGCTTTATATTTATTTCTCTGTCTTCATAGACTTTCAAAAGGTTGGATGTGAATTTTGGTAAAAACCAGGAAGAGAAGTTATGTTTCATACCTGGTTTGGAATGGGGTCAGTTGAAGATTCAGGACTGGGCTGCAATTCAGTGCAGGTTGCTCAGCTCAAAGGTGATCGTAAGCATGTAAGTCCCCTGGGTATTTGCAGAAATCTTGGGAAATCCTTGTACTTCTGCAGGACTTAGAATGGGGAGAATCAAGTCAGTTGTATCTAAGTTACGTCAGTCATATTTGAAGTTTTTTTTTAATCTGAGCTACAAAACACTGGTGCAAAGATAAGCCTACCTTCAGGTTCCGAGTTCCCTGGTCCTTAATATGCATTACCAGACTAAGTCTCCATGTTCTTATAATAAATCTCTAGGAGCCTCTTGGAAGGTCAGTGTGATTTTTTAAAACAGTTTCATTTTGAAGATACTGGAAAGATATGTCTTTGAATGAATTTCACTGATTAAAATATGTTTTCCAAAGATCCTGAGGTTTTCAAATCACTTTTTTTCTGGCTTCTTTCAACTTTTGCTCATAACAAACAAAATCAGGATCTGTCTTGTTCACTCCACAAATCCTTAAGTGAAGATTTTGCAAGGGCGACAAAGTACAGACAGTGAAAAGGGAAGGAGATGCTGACTTATCCTGCTTCTTGCATGATGAAAAGATTCCGTTCATCTCTGAAAATTCCACGGAGAATTAGAAGGAGGGAAAGAAACAAGATCTTGTTGTTTGCACAGAGCTGTTCACAAATGTCATATCGTGGGGTCAGATTCACATGCTGGGTAAACCTTGAAGAAAAAATATCCCAAGGGATCCCATAGAATGTGAAAGCAGGCCAAAAACTCTGTTACTTGTCCCTTTGTCCTCTGTGAGACCTGCACATCCACAGTTTTAAAACAGACAGCAGAGGATAGCTAGTATTTCTTAAAGAGCCACACAGATGTCTAGGTCTATCCAAATTCATCTACAGTTCCAGTGCTATTTATAGCTTCTTTCTCATTGCTTTAGGATCTTAAGTCACAGATACAATTTCAGGGAGGTGTTTAAGATCCAGTAGAAATCCTAAAAATGTGCATGTGTCCCTATCTCCAAGGCGAAATAGGGGATGGCAGTTTGCGTGGCTTATTTCTCATAGCTCAAGGAAAAACAAATGAAAGTCCAGGATCAAACACATCTGGGTTTGGCTCAGCAGTAATTAACTAGTAACATATAATCCCTGTTCAGACATACCTGATGGGACCAGGTGATGATAATGATGATGATGGTGGTGGTGGTGGTGGTAGTGATGGTGATGCCAGTATTTTTTAGTATTTCCTATATACTAGGCAGTAACCACTTGACATATATTGTTTCATTAAATTCTCACAATAATATTCCAACCTCTGATCATTCCTATTGTAAAAATGAAGGAAGAAACTGAGTCTCAACAAGTTGAATGAACCTGTTCAAAGTGTTATAGCTAGTCTGTGAACCTGGAATTGGAATCTAGGGGTGTCTGGCTTGACCATTGTGCTATATTGCCTCTCTGCTAGTCACCTGAATCATACATCCTGGGTGAAATAGAGAAAGTAAAGCTGGAGGTAGACTCTAGGGAGACCCCCAACAAAATGATTCAGTATCTAAAGAAAGAACAAAGCATTCTCCATTGCACAAAGGTTCCTCTGCGCAGTGGTAGAAGGATTTTTCTGATCTCTCCATCTCATGCCTCCCATCAAAACTGATTCTCAAGGAAGTATTTAATGTACTCATTAAAAATGGTTAACTGGCTTATTTAGAATCTTCACAGAGAGCAGTATCTTGAGCCCAGCAAATTAATATACAGGAGCAGATTTTCAGATTGAAGTGACAAAAAAAGAAGTGTTTTCAAGAAGTGTTGGAAAATGGAAAAAGGAAGAGAGTCCCCCCACCCCCGGCCAATCAACTCAATAGGTGAGCTCCTCATACACCAGAGGTAGGTGCACTGTGAGTTAGAAAGCTCTATAATATATTGGCATGCCCATTCTGAGCATCTGGTGGGCCGACTTTACAAATCATCCAGTTTCTTTGTCAAGAAGGCGAAGAGTGCTCCAGATATACTTGGGCACTGTCATGCCCCACAACCTCTCCAAAACACTCTTGGAAATCTAATAGAAAGTATAAAAAATGCTCTTTTCAGTACTAGGCCTTTGCCCTGAACATTTCTTCCAAGACATTCTGGCAGAGGATAGGGAAATGGTTCAACCACCCACAGTTCTTGTTCCCTGGGAATTCTAGGATTTATAGTTGGGTTCCTTTCAAACTCAAAGGAAAGGAACAGTTTTGAAATACCAGTTCTAATCCATTTACTCTGGATGCAATCACTTACGAGGGTTAAAGACTCTTGCTCACAAAACTCCTCTCCTCCTCTTCCTCTTTCTTCTTTCTTCTTCCCTTTCCCTCTCTAAATTTTATGACTTGTTTAGTTTTTTTTTTTGCGGTACTGGGGATTGAACTCAGGGGCATTCTATCTCTGAGCTATACCGCCAGCCCTATTTTTTTTTTTTTATTCTTTATTTTGAAACAGGGTCTCACTAAGTTGCGGAGTGTCTCACTAGGCAGCTGAGGCTGGCCTCGAACCCGGATCCTCCGGTCTCAGCCTCCCGAATGCTGGGATTACAAGTGTGTGCCACCACGCCCGGCTACTTGTTTAGTTTTATATCATAAGCCAGAGAAGAGGTAAATGCCCCATGGGTTAAATATAAGAGAATGTCTGTTTCTCTCTTCATCTCCTCAACCTCAAAAAAAAAAAAAAGAAAAAGAAAAAGAAAAGAAAATTCTCAGCCTACTGTTTCTGTGAAGTAGTCAAGGCAAGGTAAAAAGATCACAAATTCTATGTGTAATATGTTTGTTCAGAAATTAAAACTCAAAAATTGAGCCATTGATTGCACAATGCCACTGTTTTGCAAACAGCTTTAATTCACCTTCCAGTTCTCCCAGTTGTTCTAATTTTGTGCTCCTTGTCTTCCAAAGTCCATTATTTTTATGAGTCACCAAGTCCAGTCATGGGGAGTACAAGTTTTTAAAGGTCATGGTCCAGCCAAACAGTGCCTGGGTTCCTCAACATTTACACAGACTGCCCGGGCTAGTCTGGTAACCATTGTCTTATTTTCTTGTAGGAAAAGCTGGACAAGTATGGGGCAAAGGAGGATAGCAACTACAGTATATTGAGAATCTGCTATGCATGTACAATCATACTACTATGCACTTTAAGATTCAGTCCTTGCCATAACCTTATGCAACAAATGCTATTTTTCCCCATTTTCTTAAAATGAAGAAACTAAGGGTTAGAGGGGTTGCATAATTATCCTAAGGAAATAAAGGCTGAAAGAAAAATCAAGGTTGCAAACAGGTCTCTCTATTCCTGAGCTTTGCTCATTCTATCCCCACATACTCCCTCCCTACGCTGCGGAGCCTCAGCCAAAGACAGTTTTAGGAATAAATGAATCATTTGAAAGGCCTCTGCCCCACTGTGATCCTCATATTTCTGCAAGACCTAACTAGTAAATGATGCCCAGAGCATGTGTCTACTAAGCTCTGGCTGGGTGTAATGTTTCTAGGTTTATTTACAGTATGGGGTTCATTCTTGATTCCTGAGCTGACTCCGGGTACTGTGTCCTCCAGGCTGGAGTTACCTCTGGCACCAGAGGATCATAGCTTTGTGTTTCATCACTTGAGCACACCGAATACTAACTCCTTCCAAATGAAGCAATTAGTTGAAGTCTATTAAAAGAAATCTCTGAAACCAGTGATTGCAAAATCCATTAGCTCTGCAAAATTTAAAGAGAGACTTTCCTTCTACAACCTCGCTGGAATTCAAGTAGTAGAGGCATGAAAATAATAAGAAGAAAATTATAATAATCAAAACCCACCAACAGAGCTATTTTCCTTAGTCTATAGCTTATAGTGACCAAAAAGGAATCAGCAACCCCAGTATTCAAATCACTAGCAGATTGCCCTGTGAGAACTTATAGCATGTGCATGTGAGATCTGCAATTGCTACTAGGAGTGAAGGCGAGGTAATATCAAATAATTCAACTGGAAAAATAGTTATTTTCAGCCAGCACTCATACTCAGCATAAAATAAAGGAGAAAAGAAAGAACTAGTATTGATTTAGTCCCTTCTATAACCTAGAACATTATGCTGGAGAATTCCATTTATTTATGTTATCCTTAAATTCTCAAAACAGCCATCAAAGGTGGTTATTTGGGCTCTTGTTTAGAGGCCATGGATATTCACAAGAGTTTTTTGAAGTAATACAGTCGAAAATGAGTCTAATCACTTGAAGCTTTGTTAGAATCATGCCATTAACTTCACCTGGTTCGTTGTCCAAAAGCAACGACCAGAGATTTATATGATTCTCAGTCTGATTGTGGAATAATAGGTGTTATCACCTCTTTTTGCTGATACCCCATTAAGGGGATTAAAAACAAAAATAGCCTTATACAACAAAATAAATAGAAGAGAATTGAGGGATTTCAGTAAGTCTGTAGGATTCAAAAGTGGAAGGAACGATGTCAATTGGTTAAGCAGAGGAGAGAAAGACAGATTTGAATGGTAGCAGTATGCTGAAGTACAGGAAGTAGCTCACCTGTCAGACAAAAAAAAGAGAGGCTATGAATTCAAAAATATGGGCACAGAAAGATAACATTTGAAGTAGATGGTCCTTATATAGAACTGTTGACTCTAGCCATACCTCTCCCTCACCTCCAAAGGTAATATAAATCCAAGTTCTTATCAGCAAAGTAACCAGAGAATTGCTCTGAGATAGAAATGAACTGTTTGGGAAAGAGCTAGGCTAGCTGGAAAAGGTGTTGGTGACCCAGAGTAAAGCCCTCTTCATTCAGTTCCTAGGCCCACCATCATAGCAGGTCCCCTTGAAGAGAGCAGTCAGCTTGACATAGCAGTCAGCTTAGAGAGAGCCTGCCGGTGGGAACACCCCAAAGCTCACAAAGCTCCTGGAAAGTCTGCTTATTGCTCACTCTGATATCAGAAGAAACTACCAAACATCACCAGACTTCGAGGAAAACCTACAACCAGAAAGATAAACACCAAGATAAAGGCACATCAACTGTCTCCAGGAGGAAAGGGGACATTTAGGGAATAGAACAGAACTTACCAACTGAAATATATTTGATGTACTCAGAAGTACTAAAAAACAAGTGGTATGGATAAAACAAAGACGAGGATGTTATATTTTTTAAGAGGTAGAATTGAAGAGCCCAGCATAGTGGCACATGCCTATAATCCCAGAACTTGAAAGGCCAGATAAGAGGATTGCAGGTTCAAGGCTAGCCTTAGCAATGTAGTAAGACCCTTAGCATCTTAGTGAGACAATTACAAAATACAAAATAAAAAGGGCTTGGGGTGTAGCTCAGAGGTAGAACACCCTTTTGTAGAACTGGTTCAATTCCTAGTACCACAAAAGAAAAAAAATAGAGACTTGAAGAACAAAACAGATATTTTACAAATTAAAAATATGATGCCCAAACTGAATATTCAGGGTAGATGGGGTATAAAGGCAAGTTGAGGAAAGTTCCTAGAAAATAAACTAAGCACAATTAAGAAAAAAATATGAGCAATAAATTAAGAGGCATTAAAAGTCAGTCCTAGGAAAGATGATATTTTATTAACAAGAATTCTAGAGAGAACAGAGATAACAGGAAACAGAAAATTAACAACAAAACACACTGCAAGAATTCTCAGGGTTATTGGCAGGCATCTTTAAATTACAAAGGAATTAAACAGTGCCAGAACAATAAGAAAAGATTGACACCTCTCAGTATACTAAGATAAATTTCAGAGCACCAAAGATTAAGAGTATATGTTGAAACTTTTCAAAGAGAAAGAGAGGAGTGGGAACATCGTAGCTACAGCCTCATAGATCATAAGTATGAAGCTAATAGCAAAATGCCTGGAGTCTACAGAAACAGAAAACAGTGTAGCATGCTATTTAGAATAAGTACCAATTGGATCTAAAAATAGAAATAATTAAAAATCCCCAGCTGGGCATAATGACCCATGCCTGTGATCCCAGTACTTTAGAGGCCGAGACAGGAGAATCAGGTTCAAGGCCAGCCTCAGCAACTTAGCAAGACTCTGTTTCAAAATAAAAAATAAAAAGGGCTGGAGGAGGGAGGTAGTTGAGAGTCAGAATGTCCTGGTTTCAATCCTCAGTACCCACCCCCCCAAAAAAACAAGATCTCTGAGTCTCTGAGTAGTAAGAGTGATAGAAATCAGCAAAGGATCAAAGGATGGGATTGTTACCTTTTATTGTCAGTACAAGTATTACTTTGGGAAGATGTATACTTATATATTTATGAGAATAAAATATATATAATAAAATAGCATTTATTATGAATATTATGTATATTTCATATTTGCTATAGTTAATATATAATATAATCTATATGCTTATAGGATAGTATATGTAGTCATATCATCTATTGTCCATTATCTGTGTGTATGTGCCTATAAAAGTCGTATTTGCCAACTGAAAGTTTAGTATGCCCTGAGAACAAGTCCATCGTGCAATGTCTGTTAAAACACCTTTACAAGGTTTACTCTAGCCTGTATGTATTGAAGTACACTTGGAATTGCTGATGAATTTGATCCAGAGTCATAAAATTATATCCCCAAAAGTCTCCTAGTGGCCTGGAAAAATAAATGTTCCTACCAATACAACATTCAAACAGTTAGTGGCTTGGGCTGAGCCAACAGGATATAAAATAAATAAATAAAAAACAGTTGGTTGAGAAGTGGAAATTTCAAGTTGAAAACATTGGGGATTTTCTGATCTTCACTGAAATGTTATTTTTTCAAAAACTGGATGTCGTCAAACCTGTTTGTGGACATGGGGCGTGAGCCATAGGCATTGAGGACCGTTTGACTCTCCCTGCTGCTAAACATGCTGGGAGAAAGAAACATCTGGAAGCTGGCTGAATTATTTTGAGCCATGGGGAATTGCTTTAGGGAAAGAGAAATCGTTTTCTAATTGGTCCCTTTGCAGCATACAGGATTGATCTCCTGTGGAATATGCCACCAGGTAATGGATTAGCATCATCCCTTCATGGTAAAAAGTTAAAAAAAAAAAAAAGTCTGATCTGAGGAATCTAACATATTTGAAAAAAAAAAATTCCTGAAGACTATGTGTAAAGTAAAAGAAGAGAGCAAGCGCTCAAAGGAGTGCAAAAGAAGGGTAAGAAGGATTAGATTCCTGCTCAGCATGCAGAAGTGCTCAGAAATACAGAAGTGCCCCCGAGTCCCAGGCATCTCTGTGTTCATTAGGCTGCACCAGCAGCTGTCTGGGGCTTAAGTTGCCATTGGTGGTGTTTGTCTAAGCCTGGTACCTTTTCAACTGACTATGTGAAACACATGCCTCAGAGTTAGGGCATGCGCAGTGCAGGCTGTGCTGTTGAACTCACAGCTGATAATTTCCCTAGAGGCAGATGAGTTGCAGAAAGACAAAAACCAAGAAAAATTGTATTTGTGGAGAAATGAGGAGCGCAAGGGGACCCAGTAGGTGAAGCTGGCCAGTAATACAATCATTCAAAGACCACAGGTAAAAATAGCTCCCCTGGGATTCTGCAGTTCTTCCTGCACTCAGTCAAAGGTGGAAAACATGAAGCCAAAAATTGTAGTGAAATCGTTTTCATTAAAGAGAAGCTGGTAGATATATAGATGCTGTGGTATAGATGGAACAGGAAAAATAACAGCAAGCCTGGATTCTGAAGATGTGGATTCCAGGTCCAAGTGTCACTCTCAGCTATTGAGGTGGAAGCCACCATGGTGGTGGCTTTGGAAGATCTACATGCTTTCATGTTCTAAGAGGAATAATCCATGCTTATGTATCATGCATAATTATATTACATATAGACTTGGTAATAACACTACCTTTTTGATCTGAAAAATTTTCCCTAGGACATGAGTTTAATAATGTAATTTAGAGAAAGATACTCAGAGCAGTCAGCTCAGGCAAAATCCTGGGGGTGGGTGGGTATGCTGAACAGACCAAATGTGACCTCCATAATCCCAGCCACCTGGTAACTGCACCATGCAGGGTCCCCTCCTTTTGAGGGTGAGTGGAACACTGTTTTGCCTGTAACTTGTTTCTAGGCAATAGGCTATGGAGAACATCATGAGATGTCCCTCCTACTCAGCATTACTTTATGTTATATATGAGTTCATCTTAACAAATTGGAATAAGAGATTCTCCTTGTTGGCCTCATGAAGTGAGCAGCCAGGGGTTTATAGATGAGAGAACAAATAACCAGATAGGGAGCAAGAATCTAGTGCCTTGCTACTCTAAAAGTAAGAAAAGAAAGAAAAAAAGGAGATGATGATTCCTGAAGGTTAGGAGTTGAAAAAAAATGTGATTTTATTAGGTGTTCTACATTAAGATCAACCCACAAATCATCTGTCCCATCCTGCTCTGTGCAATTATTGGGCAGCAAAGTCACTTTATGACATTTTCCAAAAGGGTGTCTGTGAAAACCACTCAGCTGAGGGCAGAAGGCCAGGGCTTAATGAACAGAAATGGTGTGGGTGAGAAAGTGTTGTTAAATAGTAACATAAGTAAGTTTCACTTTCATGGCAGTTTCTAATATTTTTCATACAATTAAATTATTTTACAAACATTTGCCAATTACATGTTTACAATCTGATGTTGGCAAGCCTTAATTTCCCCCTGTTTAACTTCCTGTAGTGTGTTATCATTTACAACTCTTAAAAATGGTGGTATTTTATTAATTT
>PVLC010028312.1:0-21132 GCA_004027655.1 Graphiurus murinus
GTTCTCCCTAATATGTGGATGCTAGGGAGAAGATGGGGCATAGGAGGGTCTCCAGATGAAAAGGAGAGATCCTCGATAAGCAAAGAAGTTGATTTAATTGTAGTGGATGCATGGGGCAGAGGGACACCCTAAGGCACATGATGTACTTACACAATCATATCAAGGTCACTCACTGAACTGAACCTGAGGGGGAGGGAGGAGGAGGGAACGGGGTGAGAATCAGGGAAGGGGTCAAATGAGAATTGTGTGCAAATATGTTGTTAACAACTTGTACTTAACAAAGTTGTATGCTATATTGCATGAATTACTACAATAAAAAAATAAATAAAAAAAAAAGAATGGCATAGCAGCCTAAGAATCTAGAAAAAAAAAAAGAAGTATGTTTTCAGAAACTTCCTAAGGGAACTGAGAGCGGGGTCTAGATAGACTCAAGCTTCCAGGATTCTCGTGGAAACGTGTCCCAAAGAGAAGTAAGGACAACAGAAGGGACGGTGTAAGGCAACTGTCTGCCCAACTTATCCTGGAGCTGGAAGTATTGGGTTCAGGTGATCACAGCTGGGGGTTTGGGGGCCTACACAACACAGATTTAATGTAATTTGCCGTTTTTCTCCTCAAGGGGAAGTATGGTTATCATCTTGGAGAGCAACTTTAGCACTGAGATGGAGATTCTTGTTCCTGATTTCTTTGTGGTTAATTTTTGACTACATTCATTTGTTGGAGAGAATGAGTGATGTGTCCAACCAAGGTTAAATAAGTTGGCAAGTGTAAGAGCCAAGGACCAGCTGTGGCATCTGTTCCAAACGATCCCCATGTGTCTGCTAGCTGGCCAATGCTCCTAAGATTTGACACAGCAGGCCAGCTGTGTGACTTGAGGATTCTGGGGATATCACGCTAGTCCACGATCAGTGTGCCATTTACACATTTGTCTAAACTTGCCTGGAATGTCTTTGTAGATTCAATCTGTCATCGGGGCAGCCCTTAGCAAGCAATGGTGGCGGGTGACATTTGTCTTCAGAGCACTGAGTCCCAGCCTTGACCCCCGAGGTGGACGCTGCTCCTGTTGTACAGTACACAGCCTGACAACCCATGCACAACCTAATTCTCTCTCTCCATCTCTCATTCCCTGCTGTCCTTGCCCTGCTCTGTACAGCCCTCTTCCATTCCAAGAGGAAATCTCATCCAATCAATCCACTAGAGACACTAGTGACTCGATAAGATATCCGGCCCAGCCAAGAGGTTGGCATTTTGATAGACTATGGGTAGATTTATAGGCTTTCAGGGCAACTTGTAAGAGGTCCCCTGGGAGAAGGGAAAGGCTTTGAGTTCCAGGGCCACTCCAATGTCTTTCTTAGGCTGACCCTCCCAACGATAACCTTTCAACCTCAATACAAGGTCAGTTAGTTAACTGTTCACTTGTACCTGACTTTAGCTGAAAACTACCTGCTAGAAGTGTCGAGGGCTTTGGCCGTTGTATCTGTTCCTCCTTCATCCGCACCATAGCCTGTATGCTTGGAACCCCACTTAACTGGAAGGAAGACAAACACGCAGTCCTGTAAGCATCCACTTAGTGGTTATTCTAACAAGGGTATTTGGCACACCATGCATCCAATCGGCTCCTCGTGGCCTTTCTAAGGTTCACCACAGGAGTAACAACTCCCATCTATTGAGAGCCCACTGTGTCCTGTGAGACCCTCTAAGAGCTTAATTCCTTCCACGATTCTAGGGAAGGAGGTTCCCATTTTACAGATGAGAAAACTGAGACTCAGGCAGGTGAAGTGATTTGCCCAAAGTTCCCAGATCACACAAGCAGCTGTGTGGGAGCCCTACTACCCCTGCCATGGCCGGTGTGGCTACCCGCCCCTTCGCCAGGCAGTCCACCGGGGTTTCCTCTGTGGCTCCAGATTCCTTCCCTGGGATCACAGAAGAACACAACCGAGAGATCTGAAACTGCAGCCAGCCTTCCTGAATCCAAATTCCAATTCAGCGACTTCATATTTTTGGCGATTTCTTATTTCAATTTTTAATTTTTTTTTGTAGTACTGGGGATTGAGCCCAGGGGCATTCTACCTCTGAGCTGCACTCCCAGCCCTGTTTTTTTATTCTTTATTTTGAAACAGGGTCTCACTAAGTTGCAGAGGGCCTCGCTAAGTAGCTGAGGCTCTCCGTGAACTTTCGATTCTCTTTGTCTCAGCCTCCCAAGTACTGGGATTATAAGTGTGCACCACCATGTCTGACTCAATTTTTAATTTTCAAAAGCCTTTGAACAAATACTTGGGTTGTGGGTCCAGATTCTTAACTGTTTGTGTCTCTAGTTGTGACATGATGTTATGTTTTGCTTCTCTTCACTTTCTATAGTTCTACAATGTAATTCAAGGTCAGAAAGGGCCACAAAAATTGGAAGAGGGGTCACACAGGGCTAAGGGTTTGTTTATATTAGAAGAAAAAATATCATTTACTTAGTGTCTACGACGTGCCAGCCCCTATGGCAGGTGCTTTACAAACATTTTCTCTCATCTTTACAAAAACTCTGAATGCTGGGTATTATTTTCCCACTAAAATTAAATAGGATGAAGGTCAGAGGAGTTAAAACATTTGCCCTGAGCTGGTGAATAAAAGAGCAATAAAACAATTTTAGCCACCTAACTATAAAGCATATGGTTTTACCTTTAAAAAATAACACAAGTTATTAAAAAATACATTGTTGTAAAAAATTTTGAATAGAGTTGCCTATGGAATGAATATTGATATCTAGCCTATCCTTCCTAAGGTATATACTGAAACAAGTTTGATGTGTATCGGGAACTTTTCCTGTGCACATTTGGACACACACAGTTACACAGATTTTTAAAGCTATACCAGGGACCGTTCTATTCCACATGCAGGCTTGCTTTTTTTTTTTTTTTTCCCCAGAACTTGGGATTGAACCCAGGGGCATTCTACCTCTGAGCTATGCCCCCAGCCCTATTTTTTACTCTTTACTTTTTGGAACAGGGTCTCACTAAGTTGTGGAGGGCCTCACTAAGTAGCTGAGGCTGGCCGCGAACCTGAAATTCTCCTGTCTCAGCCTCCCTGAGTGCTGGGGTTACAAATATGCGCCATCATGCCCAGCTGCATGCTTGCTTTAAGTATTTGTAAAATCACTCCTTTTTCAAAATCAGTTTAAAATTTTTTTTTCCCCAGCAGATACTTTAGATATACCCTGTTTATTTGAACGCTCCCCTACGGATGACATTTAGATTGCTTCCAATTTACCGGTAACAAAAATAAAGGCATGAAGAACACCTTTGAACACAGATCTTCATGTCCTTGTGAGAGGGTTTCCACGGGGGCCAGGATATTACAAGAGGGACACGGAATCAGATCTGCACTTTCTGCCATGAGAGACACTGCTAAGTGGACTTGTGTGCCCGTGGTCGTCCGTGCAGCTTTGATGTTGTCCTGTTTCTGGTTTCTTCCCCTTTCTTCCATCCATGCTGATAGCTCTTCTTTCTTTTTTTTGGCCCTTCCTCGTTCAGATGCCCCATCTCCTTATGGGGTGAAGCATCAAATCACACAGTTATCTTACATATGCCAGGAGCCAGTTCCTCCTCATGTGTATCACTAGAAGTTCGAAGAGTGTGCTTGAGGTCTGTGGCTCACTGTCCGTCCCAGCTGAGGCTGCAGAGCCTGAAGTATGGGGAGTTAGCACACAGAGGAGAGCAGAGATGCATGGAGCAGGTGGCAGTCCTGGTGGAAGGCCTCAAGCCTTTACATCCTCCGCCTTCTAAAATACTCCCTCACTTGATGCTGTCCTTGTGTTTTACTTAAGGACAAAGATAGCAATCACCCACTGAAAATGCGAATGTCTAGCTTGAAAGATTATAATGCATGCGATGACTTGCATTTATGTCTCCAATTTTTACAGCACTATGTTATTTTGGTAAATGAGAATTGTACATCATTTAAAATGGCCATCATTGATTTGATTCATTTTTTTTTTCTCTTTATGAAGTGCATGAGTTAATAGTCTGCTCCTTTGCTGATATAAGATATTGTTTTAAAAATTACTTTCACTTGTCTTAAGTCTTGGGACCTGGTTTAATAAATTATGGTACATCTATAAGCAAAGAATAATTTATAGCCAATAAAAGTCAGGATTCAGAAGAATATTTAACGATATGGGAAAATGGTCATGATATATTGTTGAGCGTTAAGAGCTGGTTAAAAATGAGATGCCTAGCATGATCCCGAGTTTGTGAAAAATAGATATGCACAAAAAAGACTGAAAGACAATAAAAATTATAACAGTGCTTGTCCTTGGGGAATGGAGTTACAAGTGATTTAAAAGTATTTGTCATTTAAAAAATTGTGGGAATTTTCATTTTTACTTTGCAAAGAACATATAAGGGCTTTTATAATGAGAGAAAATAGCTTGTTATTAAAATCATCTTGACTATTTTCCTTTGCTTTCCTGGGTATCTGAGGCTCATTTTTAAAAAATATTAAGCATCAGCCCTTTTTATGTTTAACCTTGAAACAGAGTCTTGCTAAGTTGCTAAGGATCTTGTTAAATTGCTGAGGCTGGCCTTGAACCCCTGATCCTCTTGTCTTAGCATCCCAAATATTGGGATGACAGGTGGGTCTGTCCCTGCCTTGTTTGTCTCCCCAGGTTTCAGTGTTACAGGAAGGTCCCTCATTAACGTCAAAGGCAAACATCCAAGTATGGAGACCCGACCCTCTGGGTTTAGAGGAGCTAGTTAGTTCTGGTAGTCTCTGCATCTGTCTAAGCTCTACTCTGGTGGGACTTGGGGACCTTGTGTTTCTAGGAGAGAAGTTTGGGGGGCGTGGCAGGATGCAGGGGAGAATCCTTCTAAGAATTTGGGGAGGATTAGGAACCTAGTCAAATACTATGGGATTCTCAGGAGGATTCAAGTCCCAGAGTGATGCATTAGCAGGAGCAAGAGATTAAGCAGACCACCCTGTGGCTATGAAGTAAGCCAGGTGCAAAGAAAGGAAGGCCCAGTCAGAAAAGGAGGGACAAGTGGCCCCTCTCTAGATGGACCCAGGAGGAGAAAAATGCACATTCCCTGAGTGCCCACTAGGTGGCAGGCCTTTTCCTGTCCTGAGAGCTTCGTGTTGTCCCTAGCACTTCCTGATCCAGGGGTCTTAAGAGGCACCAGGAGGGCTGGGTAAAACAGAGTCCTGCCCCCTCCCACCCCCTCCACAGCTTCCAGTTCAGTAGTCTGGACAGGGTCTCAGATTCTCATTTCTAACAAGTCCGAGGTGCTGCTAGAGCCACTGATAGGTGGACCCCACGTTGAGCACTAAATATATCACCTCAGACTCTGGGAAGAGGGTTAAGAAGTAGGACGTGGTCCTCAGAGCACAGAGATCAGTTCAAATTGTGACAAACAGTCCAAGGGAGCATAGCATGGAGACAGAGGGAGGGGAGTGGGCAGGTAGAGGGGCGCTTGGGGGAAGGGAACGGGTCACTGGCTGCTAGTTGGAACAGCCTCTGATACTAGAGTGGATATAAATCCTGGCTTCCAAAGCAAAACATCCAGGCGCCAGGGCTCTCAGTTATGTCAAATAGGCTACCAGTGAATTTACTCAGGATGACTGTAGCAGATAGAGAGCCACACATATATTAAAAAGCACATAAATTAAAAGCAGTATTGAGAGCAGTGCAAAAAATAAATCCTAGCCGGGCGTGGTGGTGCACGCTTGTAGTCCTAGTACTTGGGAGGCTGAGACAGGAGGATCACAGATTCGTAGCCAGCCTAAGCTACTTAGTGAGGCCCTCCGCAACTTAGTGAGACCCTGTTTCAAAATAAAGAATAAAAATAGGGTTGGGGTTGTAGCTCAGAGTAGAATGCCCCTGGGTTCAATACCCACTACCGCAAAAAAAAAAAAAAAAAAAAAAAAAAAAAAAAAAAAAAAAAAAAAAAAAAAAAAATCCTAGATGCATACCAAAAAAAATATAAGCCTAGAAGAAAAACATTGACAACAACTATGAACATTAATCAATGACAATTACACTATCAAAAGTAAAAGACCCTTTAAAAGCCTGGTCTGTTATGGACCAATACATGGTCTTAATGCACCAGACTTACTAGCTTTGGCCACTTGAGATGGGCAGGCAAGTTTGACAATACCTGACCGTTCTGTCCCCTGCTCAGGGAGATGAATCTACTGGCCATGGATTTGGATGAGTGGCAATGCTAAAATGCCATAAAAGTTCCTGAAGCTTCCTCTTGATTCTGCACGTGCACCAGTAAGGAGTGGAAATAAGCATTCTGCAGAAGGGTACCGATTGGCAGCTCATACTTGTGGGTGCACTGGTGTAGCCTGACCAAATGACTGACTGGGGAGGTGGGCTTATCCTGCAACTTCAAGCAGTCGATTTATTGTTTTGGATCCTGTCCTGCAGAGTTAACTTTTTGTATCTTCCAGGGCTATGTGGTTGTTATCAGTTACACTGGGGTCCTTGGAATGGGGCTAGTTGGATGTCCTTGTGGCTCTACTGCCGTTTCTTTATGCTGGACATCAAGGACAACGTCTTGTAGACAGTAGGTCCTCAAACACTGAAAGACAAGTGCAGAGAGTGGTAGTCCAGGGATGAGATATCACACATGCTTGGGGGCTAGACAGCCAAGAAATAAATGCCCAGCGTGCATGGACATCAAATAGCACTTGCCTTGCAGTGACTATATAGACACAGCAGCTAATAGAGAAGATGGAGGAGAACCGACTTCCAGGAGCAAATACAAGTTCATCACTTTCTTTCCCTAGCCTAACTGGTGTGTCACTAAATACAAGTGCCAGTTTTATTTTATTTTATTGTTTTGGTACTGGGGATTAAACCCAGAGGTCTTCTACCTTTGAGCTTTACCCTGAACCCTATTTTATTTTTATTTTGAATCAGGTCTCACTAAGTTGCTGAGGGCCTCCTTAAGTTGCTGAGGCTGGCCTCAAACCTGTGATCCTCCTGTCTCACCCTCCCAAGTACTGGGGTTACAGGCATGCACCACCACCTCTGCCAGCAGATGTCCATTCTGAATGAGTGAGGTTTAGTCTGTAAGACTCTTGGGCCACGAGAACACAGGCTTCCTGGTGGACTTTTCATGCTGAACCAGGGCACTGTCTCGTGCCTCTGGAAACCATAGCCAAGTTAGCTTTCCTTGTTTTTATTTTTCTACTAGAATCATGAAGATGCATTTTAGTAATTTAATTAAATGGTTTTTTTGTTGACTAATTCTTCAACTTTCAGTGAAAGAGAGCTGGAAGAATAACTGAAACATCACACCCCACCTGCCATGCTTCCCTGACTCCATTTCTTACCAGGTACACAGCACCGTCCAGGGGTTTGTGCAATTTAATGATGCGCTGCTAGTAATGGTGATCATAGGAACAACGATGGTTGCTATTGGGAGAGCAACTATGCCAAATACATACGTTACCTTATTTCGTTTTAGCAATAATCATGTAAGTTTGCTCAAGGACAGAAAGTGGAAGGGCCAGGATTCTATCCAAATATTTCAAATATTTCAATCTTAAAAATTGAGAGTCTTAGCAAATTGGTAGTACTATACTTAAGGTTACTTTAGGTCTTGGACCAGAGATCATTTCCTCTTTCCTTTTTTTTTTTTTTTTTTTTTTTTTGCAGTATTAGGGATTGAATCTAGGGTCTCATCTATGTAGGCAAGGGCTGTACTACTAAGCTACATCCCCGGCCCTTTTTTATTTTGTGACAGTATCTTGCTAAGTTGCTCAGGCTGGCCTCAAACATGAGATCCTCCTGCCTCAGCCTCCTGAGTAGCTGGTATTACAGGTGGGCACCGTCTTGCCCCAGCCCACCCCACCCAGCTCCTCTTGCCTTTAAGATATACTAGCAAACTGAAAAGTGTCACGTTGGGAACTTTAGGGCCAAGATTTCTCATAAAGGATAGAAATATTGATGAACTCTATAAACAAATGAATATAGGTACCGGTTGTGAATGAGTCAAGTTTATTTAGTTCATGAGGTTCCTCAATCATGAGGACACTAGAGTACTGTTATCATTTCATTCAACCAAGGACTGACAGAGTTTAAATGTAGATTTGAAGACACAATGTGGTCACTAAATGCTATGACTAAATCTCAAATTATGTACACACACACACATATATATTTGCAGTACTGGGGATTGAACTCAGGGGGATTCTACCTCTGAGCTACACCCCCAGCCCTATTTTTATTTTTTATTTTGAAACAAGGTCTCACTAATTAGCTGAGGCTGACTTTGAACCTGCAGTCCTCCATTCTCAGCCTCCCCAGTGCTAGAATTACAAGTGTGCACTACTATGCCCGGCTTCAAATTATATTTTAAACAATGTGTGTATGCACACGCATATACATTGAAACACATCTATCCCATATCCTGACTTACTTTGCCCTTTAAGTCTTCCTTACAATTTCACAAATCTCCTAAATAATAAATACATAGACAGTTCAAACATAAACCTTTCCAAAAAAAAAAAAGTATAATTTCGACTATTCTCAATTCAGAGATCATGACACTATTATTTATGAATAATCTTATTTTCAGCAGAAACAATCTGCACTCCCAATTTCCCAGGTAAGTTTCCCAGTTACAAAGAGCTTTCAAAGAGTTTTCAGAAACCATGAGACCCTAGCTCCTTTGCAAAAATGATAAATACAACTGTGTGTTCACATTCGGGATAGCATGATTGGTAAAAATCCTCAATGGCTCATAATACAGGAATCTTTACAAATTTCCATTATTATATATGGGTATATGATTGTGAGATGTTAAAACACACAATTAAACCTGACAAAGAATAATAATAATTCTTAACAAAAAAAAAATCAAAACAATTAAAAAATCCTAAATTGTAAAAGAATGGGAAGTTACACGACCTTAGGCATTTAAAGATACACACTGACTTCTTAGACACTTAAAGATGCAAAGTGACTTAAGACGCAAAGATTTTGGGGAGCCCTAAGACAATAAAGCGATCAGCACAGGACATCTGTCAGGGTGGAGGTAACCTGAGGTGAAGATCAGCTAAATCTCATGCAATCAGGAACTTAGACCACTTTAATTTTTTTTTTCTTTTTTCCTTTCAAGGTGACAACCTCCTAATACCATAATCTTTGTCTAGCATGATGGCACAAGGATTTAATGTGCAAAAGGCAACAACTTAAAACCTCTTTCCGAGCATGGATTGTTTGTTTAGGGTAAACATAAGCACTGCAGTCCCTTTAGCTACCGGTGTTATTCAGAATAGAAAGGAGCACACACGTGTAGACACACTCACATGCTTCAAAGCAAGCACTTATATATATGCAACAATGTCTATTTCGACTCATATCCCAAAACGTCCCCAAATAGCTACATTTCTGCTAAAGAAACAACAACAACAAAAATTGTTATCTCTCCAAGTGTCCCAACACAACCCGAAACCGAAATGAATTGCTTTCCTTTTGATCCGCTCGTTTGCTTAGGCTGGGAGAGATCTGAGGATAGAGAAGCCTCATGACAGAATAGTTAGGACAAGCACAGGGATGCTCCGCCTTGGGAGAAATGGAGAAGGTGAGCCCACAGTTACGATGGGAGATTTTTTCCCCCTTAATGCAATATATGATAATGGTCTAGTTACCTTTACATTTCTTCTCCTCCGTCTGGAAGGACTGGGCACTTGAGATACTCTGGTGGTTCACGTCGTCATGGTCCAGGTGGAATATCGAGCTAGTCCAAGTGGCCTGGATGAGGTGCGGTGAGGACTGTTCATTTTTCAGTGTGCTGTGCCTCTCTGAATGGCTCTTCCTGTGCAGGCAGGCTTCGGACATTCCTACTAGCTTCCAGTCCTGGTCTTGGTCTGGACAGTGCTTCGGCTTGTCCCAGGCTGGAAGGCCATTTTCTGGGGGAGAGAAAACAACAGATGATGAGCAGTTGGCATTGTCAAGATTTTGCCGAGATGCTGGGTTTGAGGAGGCAGGCTCGTTTCTCGATTCTCTTGGGCTGATGGTATTCATGTGCACCCCCGCTTGACGACAGTGACCGGACACAGAATTAATCAGCCTGGGGCGTTTAGCCACCGTAGCTACATGCATTGCATGTGGAGTCATCAATACATCCCCCCATGTTTAGTGCCTAGAGAGACCTTAGTTCCTTCATGGCAGAGCTGTATTCCCCTGTGCTACTTCTGCAGCAAAGCCCCAATTTATGTTGCTGCCCTGATGATCATTTGAGGTCTTGAGAGTCAGGGCTGGCCCCATCTTAGGTCAGAGCCTCAGGACATACCACATCCAGGAGTCAGCCTTGTTTGACTTGGGTTTTTTCATGGGCTGACCTGAGGGACACCTCATTACTTAAGTGGGACAGGCTCACGTGGTCACTCCGAGAGCGACGACTCAGTTCGTACCACCTGATGCCAAAAAAAAAAAAAAAAAAAAAAAGGAAAAAGAAAAAAGAACTGGATCTTGCAAATAGAAGTTTTGTAAATGGTTTCAATATAGTTCCAAATTGGCAATGAGATCAGATGAAGTCAAGCATTCAGTGCTTTAGCGTGGGGCAAATCAAGAAGCCCAGTAATGCAAGGATGAGCTCAGAATCTCTTTGCCTGGAGTACCAGGTGGCTAATCGTGTATGTATATTATATATATTTTTTATGTTCAATTTATAGGGACTTGAGGGGCTGTTCTCTAGAAAATGAGGAAAAATAGAATAGTGTAATGAAGAATTTCTCATGCTAATCTTCCCAAGTCACAAATTTTACTTCTTTTATTATCTTTCCTATGTATAAAGAGCAAAAATAAACAAGTATATATTCATATATGTGCACACTTATTAACAGAGACATGTATATTATACACATTTTAAAAATGTAATCTACCCAGTCATCCATATTTTCAGAAATGCTTAGGCTACTGTTTGTCAAAATTAGAAAGAAATATAAAAAAGTCCTCCTCTGTTTAAAAGACTATAATTTATATGTAAGCTGGGTGTGATGGCACATGCCTATAAAATTCCAGTTTTTGAGAAGTTGAAACAGGAGGATTGTAGGTTCGAGGCCAGTCTCAGCAAATTAACAAGGCCCCTCAGAAACTTAGTGAGACCTTGTTTAAAAAAAAAATAGTGCTGGGGTGTAGCTTGGGCTCAGAGGTAGAATGCATTTGGGTTCAATCTCCAGTGCCTTCCTCCCAAAATTTACATGTAAATTTTCTTTTCTGCTAAAATTACCCTAAGCCCACTAACCTCTATATCTCTGGTACTTACAGAAATAAGTCCACTCCGTCCTGTGCTCAGAACAGGGAATTTTAAATTGCCTTTCAAAAAGTTAAAAGGAATTACAAATTGTTTAATAAAATGGATAACAAGGTTTTCATAAGCGCCTTCTCTAAAGCTATCAGATCTCTTCAGCTGAGGTTGGTTAGGAAGTTTCTCTAAAAGCATAAACTATTCTGTCACTTTTATTTTATTTTTTATTTTTGTGTGGTACTGAGGATGGAACCCAGGGTGTTCTACCTCTGGGTCACATCCCCAGCCCCATTTTATTTTGAAACAGGGTCTCACTAAGTGGCAGAGTTCATAGCCAGTAGCTCAGGCTGGCTACAAACCTATGATCCTTTTGGCTCAGCCTCGTAAGTACTTGGATGACAGGTGTGCACCGCCACGCACCTGGTTACTTTTGGAAGTAGGTCACTTTGGGAAGTAGGGTTTACACCTCTAAGTCTTCAAGTTCCTCTGAGAAAGTTGTGATACAACAATGTGTCCATTCTACCTCAACTCCAGGAGAAGACCATGAACAATAGCAAAGTATTAATTAACACATGATTTCTTTGTTATAGTAAATGGAAATTCTATGACCTGAAGTAGCCTAATTTGGCTTCTAAGTGATGTCTCCTTTAAAAACTCCTACAATCCTCTTGTCTCAGCCACCTACGTACTGGGATTATAGGTATGTGCCACCATGCTCAGTTTATACATAAATTATAGTCTTCCAAACACTGTCTATGATCTCTGTAAGAGGAGAGCTTTTTATATTTTTTCTCTAACTTTGAAAAATCGTATTCAGAGAAGAGCTCTATGCACAGGGCGGTGTGAAGCACTGTGTCTGGTAAGATAAATAAACGTGGATATTTTATTCTCAGACTTAATACAGCATTATTCATTGCCTGGTGAGTCAACAAGGTCTGGATTCCGTTCTCCCACTTTTCAATCCTGCCAGATGCTGGCAATGACAGACTCTGATTCCCACTATCCACTAAAATGAAAGGACAGTCTTGAACTCATTCAAGCACCTGTTACTCAGGTGGGTTTGAGGATTTCATGAGCTAAAAATAAAAGCGGCGGATTGCAAGGGTTAATTCTGGGCCCAAAAAGATTCATTTCATTTCCACAGACATGAAAAGCCCGCTCACTCATGAATGTTCCTAACGTGCCTACTTTCAGAGACTCTAACTCCACAGCGAATTGCACCCTGTAAAGCTCAACTTAAACAGTGTTAAAGTTCTCATGTTATTTGGTAAAGCCAAATCATCATTTGATTTTGTTCTTTTTTTTTTCTTTTCTTTCTTTTTTTGGTACTGGAGTTTGAGCCTAGAGGCATTCTATCTCCAAGCTATACCTTTAGACTTATTTTATTTTATCTTATTTGTGGTACTGGAGATTGAACCCAGGGGCATCTGCCTCCAAGCTACACATCCAGCCCTATTTTAGTTTTTGAAACAAGTTCTCACTAGGTTGCTGAGAGTCTCACTACTTGCTGAGGCTGTTCTCAAACTTGCGATCCTCCCGTCTCAGCCTCCCAAGTACTGGGATGACAAGCATGTGCCACCACACCTGGCTTTATTTTTTTTATCTTGAAATAAGATCTTGCTGAGTTGCTGAAGATAGTCATCAATCTGCAATCCTCCTATCTCAGCCTCCCAAGTACTGGGATTATAGGCCTGTACCATCACACCCAGCACTCATGTGATTTTTTTTGCAACAATTCTTAGAATTTGGTACCAATTCCCCAGCCCCAACAGAAATTAGGAAAGACAGTCACACTAAGCAGGCAGTCACTGCTCTCTGGTGAAGCATTTTGATGAAAGATGCTGGAAGGCATGGTACCCCAAGGGGACACTGCTCTGCAACACAGCCCGCTGAAGTCTGCTCGGCGTGTCCCTTGGGCCGGCAGGAAGGGAGTTTCTTCTATGTAAGGAACCTGGGTTTGGAGTGAGGCAAGGGATAGGATTGCTTTCTACTTTCTTGAGACAAGTGGTTTGGGAGAAGGGCTTCATTCATGGGAGGCATTTACAAGCTCATAGTTCCTGTCTGTAATTACATTCACAATCATGATATTCAGTTGCTTAATTGGCAGGTTTATTGGTTGAAACACCGCTGGGAAACATGGAGACCTAGAAGTCCCGGTTGGGTCATGGGAAAATGCAATAGGGATTGATTTCAAAAGGAGCCTCGATTCTTATCCTCTCCAGAGCAGGGGGACATGCAAGTCCCACTCCATTCCCAAGGGAGGACAAGACACCCACTGTACCAGGGCTCCATGTTCTGCCTGTGGGGTGCGTCGGGGATGAGAACTACAAGTTACCTCTGCATGCATACTGGCGGCAAAAGTGGTTTCCAGGACTTTTTGCTATTACTATCTCAAGTGCCCAGTTCCTTTGGTTCCTCCAAAGCTCACACAAAGAGATATTTCCTTGTAGAGAGATTCACATCCTAAAGGTAAAGTCAATCATCCTCAAACTTTGGTGTGTATCAAAATTGTTTGAGGTGCTTTTAAACAATACTGAAGACCTGACCCTCCCTCCCTTGCTCCCTCTCTCTCTCCTTTCCTATTTTTCTACTGGGGATTGAACCCAGGGGCACTGTATTTCTGAGCTATACCCCTGGCCCTCTTATTTTTTTTTGATACAGGATCTAAGTTACTGAGAGTCTTGCTAGGCTGCTGAGGCTGGCCTTGAACCTGCCATCCTCCTGTCTCAGCCTCCCAAATACTGGGATTATAGGTATTTTGCCACTGTACCTGGCTCTGATTTTTTCAATTAGGTTGGGGGTGTGTGTGTGTGTGTGCACGCTAAGTTTTTCAAGAATAAAATAGGGCTGAAGGTA
The DNA here is from genome assembly GCA_004027655.1 of Graphiurus murinus. Lineage (NCBI taxonomy): Eukaryota > Metazoa > Chordata > Mammalia > Rodentia > Gliridae > Graphiurus > Graphiurus murinus. The sequence continues at coordinate 14,100 of PVLC010028312.1, forward strand.
TAGCTCAGAGGTAGGATGGATTCAATCCCCAGTGAAACACACATATATCCATCTATCCATCAAAAAAGGAGAATTAGCTGGGCATGGTGGTGCACACCTGTAATCCCAGCCCTTGGGAGGCTGAGACAGGAGGATCACAGGATTGAAACCAGCCTCAGCAACATAGTGAGACTCTCAGCAACCTAGAGAGACCCTGTTTAAAAACAAAAATTAAAATAGGGTTGGAGGTATAGCTCAGAGGTAGAATGCCCTTGGGTTCAATCCCTAGTACCACACACACATAGAAAGAGGAAGAATTATATTAAAACGTTCAAGTGTTTCAACACAAAAGCAAGCTGATAACGTAGAAAAGAGCTAAATAAAGTAGAGGAAATAGGATTATGAGCAAGTGATCTGAAAGGACCAGTGGAGTAGGTGAGATTTCATGGTGCTCATCAAAAGAGAGCTTAGCTTGTATTAAAAGGTCATCAATATTAGGTACTGAGGTCCCAAACCACTCTATATTAGGGGGATGTATATATGCTAAGTCTTGCAAAACCAAGGAATGTGTAGAATTATTATTATATAGCGTCAGACTGTTAGGTGTGACGTCTCTAATTTCCATTTAAACTTTTTTTTTGTGTGTGTGTGGTACTGGGAATTGGATCCAGGGGCATTCTATCTCTGCGCTATACCAGAGCTTTATTTATTTATTTATTTATTTTTTTAAAGTCTCAGTAGGTTGTCAGGAATCTAGCTTAGTTGCTGAGGCTGGTCTTGAACTTGTGATCCTCCTGTCTTGGTCTCTCAAGTACTGGGATTATAGATGTGTACCACTGTGCCTGGCACCACTCATTTTAATGTTTTACTTCAACCCACAAGGCTTAATTTTGCTGAATCATCAGCCTCTGTACAGATCAACTGTCTTTTTTATTTTCAGAGTCAGATTTGATCAGAGACTAAAATTTGGCGATTTACTGTGGCCCAGGCAGTGAGCTTCACAAAGATCCAGGGGACTCCATAGGGACATACTGCTTGGTTGACAACCTAAACCTCAGATAAGTGCCTCATCTGTTCTTTCTTACCTTTTTCTGTTAACAGATATGCTTCCATTATTGGCCTGACTTAATGAGCTGCAGTTGACCTGTTAATAACGACTCTTTGATTAGCACTCAGAAAGTGCTTTAGAAAGCATACTTATTGTCACGGTCAATGATCCTGTTCCTTATTGCTTTTTCTTTTTGTGGCACTGGAGATTGAACCCAGGAACATTCTACCTCTGAGCTACATCCCTAGTCCTGTTTTATTTTTTATTTTGCTGAGGGTCTCACTAAGTTGCTGAGGCTGTCCTTGAACCTGTGATCCTCCTTTCTTAGCCTCCAAGCACTGGGATGACAGGCATGTGCCTCTGTACCCTGCCTGTTCTCACTCCTGTTCATAGCAGCTCTGCCTGCATTCCGTCTCAGCTTCCTACGAATCTACTGTCCACAGATAGCCGGAAGGGGGCTTTGCAAATACAAATCAGACTATATTTCGCTGCTGCTTAAAATCTTCTGTTGACTTCCCATCAGTGTTGGAATAAAGTCCTCAGGCCTTACTGTGATCCTCCAGGCTCCAGGGATTGTCCCTGCCCCCCCTGCTGGGCTGCTCTCAGGCCCAACTCCTCTTCTGCCACTCTACCCCTTGCTCTCTCCCCTCCAGCCACCGGCGCCCCTAAGGTGGGGAGCTCATTCCCACCAGAGTCTTTGCAGAAGCTTTTCCCTGTGTCCGAGTGTCCCTCTCCAGATCCTTATAGAGGCAGCTCCCTGGCAGGCAGGTCTCAGCCAGGCCTTTCCTGACCAGCTCCCCAACTGTTGCATCTTCGGTTATGTTCTCCATAAGACTAATTACCAAAGGGAACTTGCCTGTCTGTCCTCACTAGTAATGCTACACAACGGGAACAGGGACCAGCAGTGTCATGGTTGTCACGGTGTGTGGAGCCCTTAGAAAAGGAACTTTTAGCAGGGCGAGGTGGTGCATGCCTGTAATCCCATTACTTGAGAGGCTGAGATAGGAGGATGGCAGGTTCAAGATCAGCCTCAGCAATTTATTGAGACCCTTAGCAACCTAGTGAGAAACTGTTTCAACCTAGTGAGAACTTGTTTCAAAATAAAAAAAAATAAATAAATAAAGAGGGCTGGGGATGTAGATCAGAGGTAGAATGACCCCAGTCCCCAAAGAAAGAAAGAAAAAAAAAAAAAACCTTAGGCAGAGTAGGTGCTTGTCAAACTTACATGGGAAGGGGGATGAGGATAGAATTTCTTTTCCCATTTCACACAAGTGGGAACCAAGCTTAGGGAGTGACGTGGATGTATGTGATGAACCTGGACCCAGGTCTTCCGACCCTGAAGCCTGACCTCCTGGAGTTCAGCGAAAGTTGCTTCTAGTTGCCAACGATCCTAAGCTTTGATCTGGTCTGCAAATTTGATCTGGTCTGATATTTCTCGGTAGCCTTATAAGAGGGGCAAGGAAAAGGAAGTTTGGAGATGTGAGTTTTCTGTAAAATGTGAATATACTATTGCTCTGACGATTAAGTAAGTTAATGGAACAAAAAGGTCTTGGAACTTTTTATTCCATTAACTTACTTGGAATAAAAGTGTCTGGGAGTAGTAAGAATAAGCGTCCGAGTGGCCTCTCTTTCCCTGGCCTCACCTTTCAAACTCAAGACTGCTATAAACACAATTTTTTTTTTTTTTAAAAAAGCACATCCCTAAAAGAAAGGAGTTTGAAAATGACACTACATTCATGGCTCAGAATCTGAGATGAGTTACCTCCCAGCAGAGGCTATGTTTTAAAGAGAATGCCCAAGAAGTGTTGGAATGAATTTTTATTTTTATTTTTATTTTTTTGGTGCTGGGGATTGAACCCAGGGGCATTCTACCTCTGAGCTACACTCCCAACAGTATTTATTTTTTTAATTTTGAAACAGAGTCTTGCTAGGTTGGTGAGAGTCTCATTACTTGACTAATTGCTGAGGCTATCCTCAAACCTGCGATCCTCCTGTCTCAGACTCCCAAGTACTGGGATAACAAGCGTGAGCCACCATGCCCAGTTTCAAGGAATGAATTTCTAAAATCGATTCCTAATTGCTGTGAAAGGCAATTAGGTGAAAGACATTTTGGTGAAGCAGGCATTTTTTTAAGGTTAGTTGGACAATTGTCATGCCTGCCTTGATTAGCTTGGTGAGCAAAACTATATAATAAGAACACAGTTTGGTACTTATTAGCTTTCAAGGTCTATTAGTTATTTAATCTTTTCTTTCCTATTGGAGATTGAACCCAGGGGCATTCTACCTCTGAGGTATTCCCTGCTTTTTAAAATTTTTATTTTGAAATAGGGCCTTGCTAAGTTGCTGAGGGTCTTGCTAAATTGCTGAGGCTGGCCTCGAGCCTGCGATCCTCCTGTCTCAGCCTCCCAAATACTAGGATTACAGGCATGCACCACTACAGCTGGCTTTGTTTAAGCTTACTTGAGGCAATCTGCCTGCTCTCCAGACTCCCATGATACTTCTCATCTATCTCCTTCTCTCCCTGTGCTACCTTCTACTTTGTGATCCACCATTTACGTACATATATATATATATAATTTCCTTATTTTTGTTGTTGTAACACTCACAGTGCCTAGCACAATGTCATAATTAATTTTATTCCTCTGATGATCCAGAACTTTGCAAACAGAACACTAGTTCCTAGGCACAGACTTCTATTTTCTTATTCAAAAGCCAGTGGTCTAAAAGAATTCAAGTCAGCATATTCTAGAAATCCATGCATACCCACGCTTATAGCAGCACGATTCGCAATAGCCAAGTTATGGAACCAGCTTAGATTCCCATGAACAGACAAATGTAAAGAAAATATGGCATACCTGCATAATGGAGTTTTATTCAGCTATAAAGAAGAGCAAAATTATGTCATTTGCAGGGAAATGGGTGGAACTGGTGTGTATTGTGTTAAGTGAAACAAGCCAGACTCATATTCGCCACATATTACTTCTTTTTGTCATAACAATAATGCAAATAAATTACTATTATCTCCATGCCGCAAATGAGAAAAAAAAATAAGTGAAGAGTCACATGTTTCCTCTCATATGTGGAAGCTAGAGAGGAAAAAGAAAAGAAAGGAAGAGGGATTTCAAGAAAATGGAAAGGAGACCAGGAGAGGGAGGAAGGGACCAGAAAGAGAAGGAAAGAGAAGTAAAAGGGAGGTATTGGGGAATGAAATTGACCAAATCATGTTATGTGCATGAAAAAATATGTAACAAGGGATCCCCCTATTTTGTGTAACTATAATGTGCCAAAAAAAAAAAAAAAAAAAAAAGCCACTGCTCTCTCCCGAGGTCTCGTCACCAGTGGATTTTGGACTCCATGCGGATTTTCCACTGCCTGTAGTGTGGCCCCCGGAGCTGACAATGAAAAGGAAACCTGCTTTGCTTTTCAGAAGCAGACTGGAAGCCAGGCATAATAATCCCACCCTTGTAATCCCAGTACTTGGGAGGCTGAGACAGGAGGATCTGGGTTCGTGGCCAGCTTCAGCTACTTAGTGAGGCCCTCTGCAACTTAGTGAGACCCTGTTTCAAAATAAAGAATAAAAAATAGGACTGGGGTGTAACTCGAAGGTAGAATGCCCCTGGGTTCAATCCCAAGTACCAAAAAAAAAAAAAAAAGGCTGGGGAGAGTGGATAGGAACATGGACTCTGCTAGCGCAGGTTCAAATCCTGGCTTTGCCATATCTTAACTGAAATCTGGGACACACTTCAAACTCTCTGGACCCCGATCCTGAAAATCCATAGTATTTATCTCTGCCTTCCCTGTAAGGCAAGAACTCCTCGTGTGTGTTTCTGCATTGTGTCAATGTTGCACACACTTTTTTTTGCCCCTTTACTGGACTCTGATCAACTTCTTCATCTCTCAGTTTCCACAGCTCTCTATGCGATGTCTGAGCATGACAGCCCCTCAGTATATATTATTTGGAAATAGCAGACCGTAGTAAAGACAGATCTAAATACCCCCGAGGCTGAGCAGTGTGCGAACAATCTATCTATCCAAGAATCTCTACTATCCAGCCATCACGTAGTCCATTCCGGGCCGACTTGGCCAGGAGTGGTTAGCATCTAAGTTCTGTAACTAGAGGCAGCTCAGCATAATTGGACGCTACACGCGCCTTAGACACGCTCTGTGAGCAGAGCCGACGGAAAGGGCAGCTAGACAACTCTGTCATTCCTTGTCCTTAGGCTGGGTAAACAGGCCATTTTTATTTTGCCCACTCGTATCTTGTGAACATTCTGCAGAAACTACAGGCTTAGCTCATGGTCTGCTGCCCAGAAGTGAGTCTGTTGAGGAGCTGCACAATCAATGTCAGAGTAAAGTTGCTTCGGCTCAACGCCCTGGATTGGGAGCTTGGAACACTGCTGACATCTGCGCTGGGGTGGCTGGACCCAGGGGGCGGGCTGCTGGCTTGTGTTCCCCAGTGCCTCTGCATTGGCCCGAGGTGGCCCTGCCTGGCCTGGGAACCTTTTACAGTAGCCCACAGCTGCCCAAGTCACCATTTACTTCTACTTCCTAAGATCTCTGCAGGGACTGCTACTCTACTTGATATCATGAGACTTATCAATTTGAAATATTTGGGCAAGGGAGGGGAGACATCTCCAAAACAGAGACAAGTCAATTACTAGTAGCTTTTTTTGTTTCTTTGTTTTTGTTTTGGGTGGTGGTGCTGGGGATTGAACCTAGGGGCACTCTACCTCCAAGCTATAGCCCCATCCCTATTTTATTTTTTATTTGGAAACAGGGTCTTGCAAAGAGATCTACTGTTGGGAGCTTCATTAAGTTGCTAAGGCTGGCTTTGAACCTGTGGTCCTTTTCTCTAAGTCTCCCAAGTACTGGGATTACAGGCCTGCACCACCACGCCCAGCCCACGTCAAGCTGTTGACTAGTCTTTGTAAACTAAATTCACTATTGATCTACTTTCAAGTTTCATGATGGAAAGGCCACATGATCTTGCAGTCTCGTTGGGAACAAGGGGGTGAAAACACCTCACATTAGAATTAGCATGAAGATTGCATGAGCCGACATACATGCAAGGTTCAGTACTGAACTGCAGCACAGTTAGTGCTTACTGTGCCCCCTTCCTTTTTTATTACTAATAATTATACAGCTCAAATCTATAATTCTCAGTTGGTAGGAAGGAATCTGTAGGATCCATGCCCAGGTTTCCTCTTTCTCTCAGCACTATAATTATTACTATTATTTTTTTGTGGTGCTGGGGATTGAACCCAGGGACATTCTATCTCTGAATTGCACCCCCAGCCTTTTTTGTTGTTGTTGTTGTTGTTTTGAAACAGGGTCTTTGCTAGGCTGCTGAGAGTCTCGCTAAATTGCCAAGGCTGGTCTTGAACCTGCGATCTTCCTGTTTCAGCTTCCCAAGTGTCACACATCTGGTTTATAATTATTAATTCACCTGTTTATATTTGTGAGCTCCTAAATAGCTGGGGCCTTGGCTTGTTTAGTTTTGTGCCCTAGCATCTGACATGGAGCCTGGCACCTTAATGAAAGCTTAATTAATGCTTAATGTTCCATTGCCCTGAGTGGAACCAAATTAAACTTGGCAGCTGTCCACGTCTCCCTTCCTCTTCTCCACAGCCTAGTAGGAGAGGTGAGTTGGCGAGAGAATCCTCCCTGGGTGTGTGTTCTGTCCTCCTTCTGCTCAGCTAAGCGCCTTTTCTCATGATCTGCCCTTGATACCCACACTATTTCCCTCAAACTTCTCTGCTGTTACCTCCTCCCCTTTCCAAGTGCTAAGGGCCTATGACTGGTTCAAGAACCAGAGCAAAGAGAGGGCGCTAAAGAAAACTGACAAGGGTTTGGGAAGAATATATTGAAGCTCTACTCATTTGTTATTGAAAATTTTAAAAAAAGTTAAGTTCTATTTGTGCATGTGTAAAATGGATGGATGGATGGGTGGGTGGGTGGATGGGCGGGTGGGTGGATGGATAGATGGGTGGGTGGGTGGGTGGGTGG
>PVLC010028313.1:0-21131 GCA_004027655.1 Graphiurus murinus
TAATAATTCATGCTTTGTATTTATACATTTTTGTTAGGTACAAATTGATAAAGACAAATGTGCACACATTTCTCATCTGACCCTATCCCCAATTCCCACCCCGCTCCCTCGCCCTCCCTCCCTCTCAAGTTCAGTTCAGTGAGTGATCTTGATATAATTGTGTAAGTACATCATGTGCCTTAGTATGCTCTCCCCCCCCACACACCCCCCGTCCATTCCCTTCAGTTAAGTCTACTTCTTTGTTTATCGAGGGTCTCTATTTTTTCATCTGGGGACCCTCTTATGTCCCATCTACTCCCTAACATCTGCATATTAGGGAGAACATATGTTTCTTTACTCTTTGTGACTGGCTAATCTCACTTAGCATAATGTTTTCCAGTTGCATCCATTTCCCTGCAAAGAACATGATTTTGTTCTTCTTTATGGCTGAGTAAAATTCCATTGTGTATATATCCCATAGTTTTGTAATCCATTCATCTGCAGATGGACATCTTGGCTGCTTCCATAGTTTGGCTATTGTGAATTGAGCCGCTATAAACATAGTTACACATGCGTCGATCTGATAGTTTGGTTTCTATTCTTTTGGGTATATACCCAGTAGTGGAATTGCTGGGTCATATGGTAGGTTCAATCCCATTCGTCTTACTAAGTTGATGAGAGGCTCACTACTTGCTAAGGCTGCCCTCTAACCTGCTACCCTCCTGTCTCAGCCTCCCAAGTACTGGAATTACAAGTGTGTGTCACCACACCCTGCTCCAAAAATATTTTTTAAATGTCACAGTAATGGTTATTTGTAAATTAAAGTCTATGCCTATTTCTTCTTGCTTACTCTCAACAGTCATTGGTAATAGCTGTTATTTCTGTGTACAGACACCTTAGCCATGAGTCTTGGTGGAATTTGAGAACATTTTAATGAATAGTAAGAAGAAGGTAGTTTTGAGAGGCCAGGAGATAAGAGTTAGAACATTTGATCTGGTCTCTGATGTAAAACTTTAGGACTTATTTCAGTTCGAATCACACGAATAGTGGTTTGCAGTATTCAGAAAAATTCTGAATTCAGAAGGCTTCTGTCAAGGCAGGGGATGGGGCGAGGACTCATAGCTGTCCTGCGCTCCGGGAATGGGGTCATGTCATCATGACTCACGTGCTCTACTGTGCTGATGATCAGAATGAGGACTGGGCAACGGCATTTCTTCAAGAAACTCAACCTGCATGTGACTAGGTGATGAGAATATGCTGGGCACATGTTAATAAACACATAAATTGCTAGCCAGACGTGGTGGCCCATGCCTGTAATCCCAGTACCTACAAACTGAGACAAAAGGGTCGCCGGTTTGAGACCAGTCTCAACAACTTAGTGAGGCCCTGAGCAACTCAATGAGAACTTGTTTCAAAATAAGAAATAAAAAGGGCTGGGGGGTGAAACTCAGAAGCAGAAAGCCCTTGAGTTCAATCCCCAGTAACAGAAAAAAAAAAAAAAAAAAAAAAAAGAGGACTGCTGGTTTAGAATTGGAGTAAGCTATATGGAAAACTGAGGGGGAAGGCCAGAGACTTACAATCAGTGTGTATTTCCTATGCTTCCTTTGATCAACTCAACGAAAAACTCTTAAAGGTTCATTATGTTTATCTGGCCAGAGCAGTAGGGTGATAACTTGCATTTGGTTTTGTCTTTAAAATTTTTATCATAGTAAATCTGGAATCCTTCACATCATGTGATATGAATGAATAACATGATTTAGGTACTTATTTAATGTATTGGGGGGGGCGGGTACTGGGGATTGAATGCAGGAACGTTCTACCTCTGTGCTACACCCCCAGCCTTTTTTATTTTTGGTTTGAAACAGGGTCTCACTAAGCTGCTGAGGGTCTCACTAAGTGGCTGAGGCTGGTCTCCAATGTGCAATCCTCCTGTCTTAGCCTCCCAAGTCCCTGAAGGCAATAATTCTGAGAAAAAAATGCCTCAGATATTTCAGAATAACTCTGTTTTTCCAAATTCCAAAGTAGATGACATATTTGCACAAGTCTAAAGGAGCTTTGTGTTTGTGCGTGTGCGCATGTGTGTGTGCTGAAGTCCCTAGAGAATTTTTTTTAATTAGGGGCAATTTTAGATCTACTTTCTCACCGTCTTGTCTCTTCTGATAAGACCTCTAATACCTAACAAAGAATCTGTTGCTATGGCAATGGGAGAGGCAGGAAAAACTTGTGGAAAAAGGTTTCATTTGGATTGTGGTGCATAATCCCTCATCCAGACTATTCACAGCCTGTCATACTCCAAATGGCATTTGTCAGCTCTCCTTACTGCCACACTTCATACTTAGATGCCTGAACAAATGATGACACCTTAACAAAAAAAGAAAAAGAAACCTCAGTGGAGCCAGGGAGGTAGTCTAAGGGAAAGAGAGGAGGAAGACTGAGGTTTATTAGTGGAAATACTACTATCAACTATGTGTACATATGTGAATATACCAATGTCAATCTCAGTCCTCTGTATGGGAAGGGGGGAGATGGGGAGGTGGGGGGGTCACCAAATGCTGAGTGTATGTGTGTCACTATCAACGTGATTTATATTATAATGCACCAATAAAAGCACATTAAAAGAGAAAAGAAAAAGAAACTCACTAAAAAGCAACTGGTTTAGGATAGAAAATATAAAAGGTATTTATTTTTATACTTTAAAAGTTATTTAAAGAATGAGAAGTTCAAAGAGGAAGCCAAGTAATTAGGTAAAAATTACCTAAAGAAAGAGATTTAATGGGAATTGTGGATGAGAGGCAGAAACTTGGGGCCAGACAGGGATAACAATATATTCATAAATCATATTGTAGTTTCCAGGCACCAACAAGACCATCCAGTGTAGAAAGATTTGTAATCTGAGATCAGTGACTTCCTAGAGAACCCAAAAGACTATATATATATATATATAGTCTTTTATATATCCCACATAAATAGTACCATATATACTATATAGTATTATATATCCTATATAATACTATATATATACATATATATGTATATATATAAAGAGAGAGAGAGAGAAAAAAAACTGATCTTCAACAAAGGTGCCAAGAATATACAGTTGAGAAAGAACAATCTCTTCAATAAATGGTGTTGGTAAAATGATATCCACATGCAAAAGAATGAAATCTGACCTTATCTTATAGGAATAAAATAAAATAGCTCAAAAGAACTAAAAACTTAAACATAGACCTGAAACTGTAAAACTCTTAGAAGAAAACCTAAGAAAAAAGCTTCATAACATAATTGATTGACTGATTGATTGATTTGCAGTACTAGAGATTGAACCTAGGGGCATTCTACCTTCAAGCTACCACCCCCAGTCCTTTTTTTTTTTTTTTTTTTTTTTAAACAGGGCCTCACTAAGTTGCAGAGGGCCTCACTGAGTAGCTGAGGCTGGCCATGAACTTGCGATCTTCCTGTCTCGGCCTCACAAGTACTGGGATTACAAGCATGTGCCACCATGCCTGGTTAATTGATATCTTAAATATAATACTAAAAGCACAGGCAGCAAAAGCAAAACTGGACAAGAAGGACCACATTGAATTAAAACCTGCCACTCAGCAAAGGAAACAACAGAGTGAAGAGACAGCATACAGAATGGTAGAAAACTATCCAAAAATATAAGGAATTCCTACAATATAACAGCAAAAAAAAAAAAATCATATAACTTTATTCAAAAAATGGACAAGAGAGTTGAATAGACTTTCTTCAAAAGAGAAATATGGATGGCTAAGAGATATATGAGAAGATACTTGACATTACTAATCACTAGTAAAATGCAAGTCAAAATTGTAATGAGATATTACCTCATATTTCATAAGATGGATGGATATATATATATATCTCCAGGCATGATGGTACCAACCTGTAATCCCAGTTACTCATGAAGCCAGAGCAGAAGAAGCAACTTGGGCAACTAGGCAAGACCTTATCTCAAAATAAAAAGAAAGTTTAAGAGGACTTGGAGATGTAGTTCAATGGTACAGTGTCCCTAGGTTCAATCCCTAGTACCACACCCACACAAGAAGATAACGTGTTACAGGAATGTAGAGAAATTGGAACTCTTGCACATTGCTGGTGTGAATATCAAAAGGGTTAGCCACTATGGAAAACAGAATGGAAGATCAATAATAATAACAATGACAATAAAGTTAGAACCATGATAAGATTCAGCAATCGTACTTCTCAGCATTTATCCAAAAAGAACTGAAATCAGGATTTTAAAGATTTGCACTCCCATGTTGCCAAGCACAAAATGACAAATATTACAGGATTCCACTTATATGAGGTGACTAAAATAACCAAACTCAGAGGCAGGGTAGAATGGTGGTTGCCAGGGACCGAGGGGAGAAGGGCGCAGAGTTTCATTATGCAAGATAAATAAGTTCTAGGGGTCGGCTGTACAACACTGCACCTACAATAATACCATACTGTATATTTAAATTTTAATAGGTTTAGTCTCATGTTCATTATTCTTACCATGATAAAAATGACAAAGTATCAGTTACATAAATTCAGAAATAATACAGAAAACATGGTCTATTAGAATAAAACAATACAGGGTGGGGCATGGTGGCACAAGTTTGTAATCCCAGTACTTGGGAGGCTGAGACAGGAGGATCCAGGTTCACGGCCAGCCTCAGCTACTTAGTGAGGCTCTCCGCAACTTAGTGAGACCCTGTTTCAAAATAAAGAGTAAAAAAAAAATAGGACTGGGGATGTAGCTCAGAGGTAGAATGCCCCTGGGTTCCATCCCCAGTACCACACACACACACACACACAAAGAATAAAATAAGACATACAAAAAGAAATAAATGTGTGAACTCTTACGCTCAGAAAAGCTTAAAGTATTTGCTTTGAGAAGTCTTAGTGAAGGCAGAGGACAGCTTTAGCATTAGTTTTCTTTTGCTGCTATAACAAATTACCAGAGTCGTGGCATGAAGCAACACCAATTGGTGGGTCCAGGGCTCTGCAGGTCACAGTGGAGATACGGTGTGACGGGGTTTTCTGCCCACCAGAGTCTCCGTGGGCTGAAGTCAAATTTCTGACCAGGCCCACGGCTCTCAGGTGGGATTAGGCTCCTTTTTGCAGCTCACTGTTCACTAGGAGAATTGATTTCCTCCAGCTCTGGGGACTGAGGTCCTTGCTAGCTGTCTACTAAAGGTCACTTTTAGTTTCTAGGGGCCACCTGAATTCCTTATCACAAAACCCCCCTGGCCTCAGTGAAATCTTCTTATGCTTTGAATCTTTATGACATTATCTTCTTTTAAAGGGCTTACGTGATCAGATGAGGATAATTTCACATGATCAGATAAGGATAATTTTCACTAGGATCATTTACTTTTCACCATATAAATAATGCAACCATGGGAATAACACCAGGGCACAGAGATCAGGATCATCCACCACATATTTCTTTGATATTATTTCATATTTTAATTACTTCAATAACAAGGAGAAATTACACCACAAAAAGAGTCAAGGCCAATGTCATTTGGCAGAGCCAAGCAATGCAGGTTACCAAAATCCTGCAGGGAGAGACAACTGCCTGGGACCGAAGCATCTGCCACAAACTGGAGAACTTTACTCTAGAACGGTATCAACCCTGATATCTCAGGTTATTTACATAATATTTAATAGAATCCTCTTTTCTTACCTTGGCCTAAAGTTGGGGCTCTCAGGTGAGGATGCTGGAGGAAGGATTAGCTATACACTAATCAATACATCATGTCAAAGAATTTTGTTTTACTTCATTTATTTTTAGGAGAGTATAAGAGGCATATTTAGGGAAATGAGAGGTACAGTTTAAGAGAAGGCCATGATAATACAGTGTAGAGAAAGGGCCTGATGTGGGCCATTTCCAGAAGTGAAAAACAGCCAAAGAATTTCAAATTGGTAAATGAAGTGACAGAGACATCAAAATGAGATTAAAAATAGGAGGTCATGGCCAGAAGCTACAATAGTGAAGGGCGATGATTTTCACTGGAGCCACTCAGGAGCATGACAAGACTAGGATGTGACCATGACCATGTGGTGAAGCTGGAGATGCAGCTCGCTGGGGCTGAGGAGGTCAAGGTGAGTCACTGATCCATACTGACTCAGAACAAATAGAAGAAAGAAACACCTGGACAGAAAGGAGCCACAGAAGGCAGGGAAAGAGGGAGGGAGCCCCAGGAAGGAGGGACATGTATGGTGCGTGGAAAAGGAAGACGGTGAGGATTAGTAAGTGCTTTGTTTCTCCTTCTCTCAGCCCTACAGGGTAGATAAGGCACGAGGAATCATGTACAACTTTACAAGAGAAAAAGTAATACTCAGAGACCTTAAGTAAATTCACGAAGAGTATATATTTATTAAGTGACATATCTAGGCCAAAACACATTACGAATCCAGTAAGAAAATCAACACCAATTCTGTCTACAGGCTCTTTCTTCACAGGTGAGAACCTAGGCAGAAGAGGGAGAGCTAAGGATCCTTTCTGGAAACACAAGGAAGACAAATCAACTATTCTAAAAGAAGGAGACCCACACTGTCCATGGGTTTTGTCTTCAAATTGAAAGCTGCCTCGATTTGTGCTTCTTAATGAGGTATGATAGAGCCATGCCTGAAATAACTTTGGTAATGAGACAACTTCCACTAATCTACTTATGAAAGAGTCTGTTCATTAATTAGGCTGGACAGCACAAAGCAAAAACAGTGACACTCCTGTTCCCCAGTGTCAGCCAGAATTTAATTAGGAATTAGTGACTGAAAGGACTCAAATACTCCACTTACACTCATACTGGCTTGAAGTACTCAGACACGATTATAAATCATTTCACGCGTGAGACAGCTGGGGTGGGGGATAGGTGGCAGACTGCACACCAAGGTTAGGGGCACCTTTCAGACAGTCTCCTTCAAACTGTGCAAAAGAGAAGGTTATTTGCAAAGCAAAGCAGCTTAAACTCACTACTTTGCTTTACTCTCTGTTCTTTTCCTTCCCTCTTTCTTACACATACAAACACAGTTGACAAATATATACATTATCTAATATCTAATACATATATTAGATATAGTTGCTTCTAGCTTAATATAGGTAGGACTTTGGGCTTTAAAATTCTAGTCTGGTCCCAGCATTTGGGAGGCTGAGCCCGGAGGATCCGGGTTCTCGGCCAGCCTCAGCTACCTAGTGAGGCACTCCGCAACTTAGTGAGACCCGGTTTCAAAATAAAGAATACAAAATAGGGCTGGGGGTGTAGCTCAGAGGTATAATGCCCCTGAGTTCAATCCCCAGTACTGCAAAAAAATAAATAAATAAATAAAATAAAATTCTAGTCTGGCAAAGCAATCAGCCTCAACACAACAAAATCAATCCAAAAGAAGCCCACCACTGACATTTCCTAAACACCCATTCTTTCAAAATTCCAGGGGGAAAAAATCTCCCGAGACAAGGAAGGAATAACTATTCAGTGATTTCAGAAATTCCTTGAGTCTACTCATGTTTATGACTAATACTTTGAAGAAAATAATTAAATAATTTTATACAACTTACATCACCCCTTTCATGCACACATACCTCATAATAATTCTCTTTCAGCTCCATATTTTCATCGTTTATGGATTCACATTCTGCAGTTAATATTGGTTTCAAAAAAAAGCTCCACTAGGTCTAGTTCTCAGCTGTTCACCTTGAAATCTCAGGACAACACATCAGTGTTTTAACTTATATCCCACTAGAGAGTCTCTGTAAATTGATTTAGGGAGACCTACTTAGGAAGGAAGTGAATTATTTTGCAACAATTTACTGCTTTCTAAAGAATGTGATCTATAAAGTGACTTTGATCAAGATAAACGCTTGTTGAGTGAATAAAATAATGACCGAATTGGGAGTTTTGTGTTCATTATTGTCATGAAACAGAAATTTAACTACCCAAAGGAATGGGCGCTGGTCATTTTTCATCATTAGTCTGGACCCAACTTCCCCTTCAGGAAGAGAGCTGGAAGCTGCCTACTGTGACCAGTAGTACTGAAGGGGAAAGGCAGGTTCAAAAAGGGTGGAGTTTAACACTGTCCAAGAAGATAAAATAAAAAGCTGAGAAATTGCTCAGGCAGAATAAGATGAGAGAGAGAGAGAGAAAGAGAGAGAGAGAGAGAGAGAGAGAGAGAGAGAGAGAGAAAGTGAAGCAAATTTAACTCAAAATAGAATGTTAAACTTTAAATCCAAGTCCAGGGAATACTTGAATTCCTAAATATTGTCTTGAATTTGAAAAAATAAGCTATAATATATAGTTATCTTATGATGCTTTGCCTTCTCGGCCCTGCTCAAATTCTTAAGTGTCAATCTGATATTTTTATTTACTGAAATGTACTCCTCTGCTTGCCATCTTTTTATAGATGCAGGGGTTGTAGGAAGCAATGTAGTATCATCTAGATACAGTGGAAAGCACATGGATATTAGTCCAAACCATGTTATAAGGTAATATCTTCATTGTAATCCCCAACACAACAGCCATATAAGGAATTAAATGGCACAATAAATACTCTTTAAAAGAAGGCAATTATGAAAAGTGGAGAAAAAGTAAATAGCAAAAGAGAGGTAAAAATCTTACCTGTTCAGTAATTATCAAATGCAAATAGATTAAATCTTATAATCAGAATAAAAATTGAACTTTAAAATTATTTTCCATAAGAAACATACTTTAGATTCAGAGACAACTCTCTGCAAGTAAAAGGATTGAAAAGGTAGACTAAAGGAGGCTACACTAATAACAGACAAAATAGACTTGAAAATAAGGCAAAATAGGCTTTGTCTAAGATAACTTAGACAAAGAAAAATGCTTTATAATTATAAAAAGGTGCTGGGCATGGTGGCACACACCAAGCTATTTCTAAATAAATAAATAGGTCTGAAGGTGTAGCTCAAAGGTAGAATGTCCTTGGGTTCAATCTCAAGTACTACTACTACTACTAATAATAATAATAACAATAAAGTCATTCCATTGAGAAGATATAACAAATATAAACATATATGTATCTAATGGTAGAGCCCCAAAATACATAAAGTAAAATTACAGAATTAAAGAAAGAAACTGACAACACAAAGTCAATAGCTGGAGGAAAGGTTCAGGGAAGGGGGCAGAGTTGGAAGCATTAGGAATCTGTTTACCCAAACACTTAACTGCCACAATCTCTCTTATGTAGCTATTCTAGAACTCTAGCATCTACTGAAGTCTCGAAGCCTCTAGGCAGAAGGTTTGGACAGTAAATTATAATTAAATTTGGTCCATTTCAGCTCTCACCTCAGCAGTTGCCACCCATTCTCCTCCCCCGTGATGGGCAGCAGACCATGCGTTCCTGGAGCTGCTAGAACACAGCTTGTAGAGATCAGAGTAGGCAATGAAGACCCAGTCCTCCACGTACTGGGGGTTATGTTCCAACTCAGTCCTCCTTTCTGATTATGTAGGTGCAAACGCAGAGGCTGGCAGCCATTTTCATTGTACTTCCCCTGGTTGTTGCAAGTTTCTTCCCTCCTTGTTTCTCCCCAAATTTCCTTCCAGTGCCACCCCCCATGCTTCGTTTTTCTTTTTTTCCATTTTGGGAGACAGAAGCTAAAGACTCAGACATTCAAAAGTAAACACATACATGGGGGCAATTAGAGTCTACTGAAGACCCACACACCATACAAGCTCAGAAAATATCTGAAAAGGCCTGAAATTTGGACCTTTCAAGGACCTTTGGCACCGAGACTGACTTCCGAAATTTTAAAAATCAAGAAAGCAACAACAAAAAGCAAACCCTGGGTAAGCGGAGTTCCAAAATTATAACGTAAGAATCAAACATTCAGGTGTGTGTGTGTGTGTGTGTGTGTGTGTGTGTGTGTGTGTACCATTCAGACTTTTTTATACTTTTAGTGGTGCAATGTTATTATAATGTAATTATAATGTGATTGTAATTATGCATTATAATGAGATTCAAAATGCACACATCACTGACATATTCTGTTTTTTTTGTTTTGTTTTGTTTTGTTTTTAAATCACAGAACATACCAAAAAAAAAAAAAAAAAGATATGTCAAATAGTTCTTTTTGGAAAAATCTAATGGCCCATCTACTAGAAAATATTTAAAGCAACTATCTTAAAGAACTAAAGAATTGTGTGGAGAAAGTCATTAAAACACTGTATGAACAAAATGTAAATATCAATAAGAAATATTTTTAAACTTGAAAAAAAAGGAATTTGGAGGCTGAAAAGTACAATAACTGGAATGGAAGTCTTTACTAGATGGAGTAAATGGCAGATTTGGGCAGGCAGAAGAAATAATCAGTGAACTTGAAGCCTGGACAACTGAAATTATTGAGTCTGAGAAACAGAACAAAAAGATATTAAAGAAAAGTGAACAGAGGCTGAGGGACCAGTGAGAGAGCACAAGCAGATCAATCTCTGTGCTGTGGAAGCTCTAAAAGAGAAGGTGCTGTGTCTTCCAACATAAGGAATAAAACAAGTAAATCCACTTTTAGCACTTCCAATCAACATAGTACTTAAAATTCGAGCCAGAGCTGGACCTGGGTAGAACACACCTGTAATTTCAGTACTTGGGAGGCTGAGACAGAAGGATCACAGGTTTAAGTACAGTATCACCAATACAGCAAGACCTTCAGCAACTTAGGGACACCCTATTCTCTTAAAAAAATAAAATATAACTGGGATATACCAGAGGTAATAATAAATGCCTCTGGGTTCAATTCCCAGTATTAAAAAATAAATGAAATTAAAAGAATCAATTAAGAACAATTAAGCAAGGAAAAGAAAAAGCATCCAAGTTATAAAAGAAGAGATAAAATCATCTTTATTCACAGATGATATTATCTTATATGTAAAGAACCCTAAATATCCCAAACAAAAATAATTGTTAGAACTAATAAATGACATCCACAATGTAGCAGAATTTAAAGTCAACACCCAGTAATCAGTTTCATGTCCATTCATAGCAATTAACAATCCAAAAAATCAACTAAGAAAATACTTTTATTCATAATAACATTAAAAACAGTAAAACATTTAGAAAGTAACTTAAACAAGATGGTGAAAGGGATATACAAAAACTATGAAATATTGCTAAAATAAATTAAGAAAGACATAAATCAATAGAAATATATCTCATGTTTATGGATTGGAAGGCCTATTAAGTTATAGTACTCAAAGCGACCTATAGATCCAAGAAAATTTCTGTCACAATTTCAATAATGACAATTAAATAGGAAACACCACCCCTAAAATGCATAAGAAATCTCAAGAGACCCCCAAAGAGTCAAAACAATATTGGAAAACTATCTCAAAGTAAATAGAAGACTTGAATATAAGATCTAAAACTATAAAACTCCTACAAGAAAACATGAAATAAGCTTCATGACACTTGTCTAAATAATGACATTTTATATAACACCAAAAGTATAGGGGCTGATTTCCAAAATGTACCAGGAACTCCTATAACTTAGTAGAAAAAAAAATAATAAAAAATACTAAAGAATAGGCACGGAAGTCAAATAGACATTTCTCCAAAGGAGGTGTGAAAATGTCCAGTAAGTATATGGAAAAATTCACATCACTAATCCTCAGAAAAATGAAAATTGAAGACACAGTATCACTTCATATCTGGAAGGATGGCAGAGAGAGACAGAGAGAGAGAGAGAGAAAGAAAGAAGAGAGAGGAGAGAGAGGAGAGACCCATCCAGAGACGGAGATGAGAATCACTCTTACTGCAAAGCTCAAAGAGCAAGATTGCGGGGGGGAAGGGGGCTAAATTGGGGGGGTCAGGTAGCTGGAGGAAAGGGCTTCCCCTGAAGACAGAGCCCCCTCCCCTGCCCGTGATGAGTCATATCGTGACTCCTCTCTTGGGTGTGAAGGACTGCAATTGTTCCCCCTGTGCTTTTTGCTCTTTAGTGTGAACTACATAGGATCCCTAGTGCTCAGAGCATGGAGGGAGGTGGAAAATGTATGGAACCAAGCCTCTGAAGACTTCCTGCAAGTATCAGGAAGACAGGCCAAGAACATTCCAGAACCAGTGAAATTAGAGTTAAAATAAAAAGAAACAAAGGTACCATAATGACATAATAGTCAATCAGTCTCTTGCAAGACACAAGTGCCAGGAGAGTATACCACCAGAATAAGGTGGTTAAGTCCAAAAATCTGAGAGCAAAACTGCCTGGGTGGGAATCCCAGGACTAAAATGTAGGGACTGGACAATTTAATTTTGTAAGTTCTCTGTGTTTCAATTTTAGAGTTGCTCTAGTTGAGTGAGTCTGGAGAGGTATCCTGGTCACCACTAGGATTCTGAGGCATAGTTCGAAAATTACCATCAGATTAGAAGATTCCCACAGCCTTTCTACAAACACTTTCTAATATCTACTTTCATGGTTGACCCAGGCTGCTTTTAAACCAATTAGATTAATAAGCAACCAAGAACATTAAAGATTATTGTCCAATTGCAAATTATGATTAACAAATTGCATTTTAGAGAAAAAGCATAATATTAAAGTTTATTATCTGTCCCTGTGTACTGTAAGTTACTCAGGCAACCCAGCGAGCCCAGATGCTATGATACTCACCAACCTCACACAGTCTGATTATTGAGAAAACCAGTCCCAGTGGAGGGTACTCCCAGAAGCCTAGGGGTCAAATGGCTTTTCTAGGATCATGTCTATTCTTACATTGGCAACACTGGAGCAACAAATTACTTGAGTTAAATAAATAGTTGCTCTAACATTCCTAAAGGCAATTCCATGTGACTTTTGATGATTATTAATAAAATCCCTATGGGCCCATGGAGACACACAAACATCATATAAACATTCAGAATGACAGCCTCTGGAAGCCAGTGCAAATATTCTTTCTGGAAGTTAAAATTATGTAAATGGCGTGTGTATTTGTGGGTGTGTTGCTGGAGATCGAACTCAGGAGCATTCTACCACCAAGCTACACTCCCAGCCATATATATATATATTTTTATTTTCTATTTAGAGACAGGGTGTTGCTGAGTTGCTGACAGCCTCACTAAGTTGCTGAGGCTGGCTTCGAACCTGCAATCCTCAGCCTCCCAAGTACTGGGATTACAGGTATGTGCCACCACTCCTGGCATGCTTTGGATTTTTTAATGTCATTAGCAAGGCTTTATAAATACATTTATACACTTAAAAATGTAAGTATGATAATCTGTGTTTGAATCAGAGCTCCCGAAAATCTCGGTCCCCTAGAAAAACCTAGTACTAAAAGCATTGAAGAAATTCACATCTAACAAGTTGGTAGATGGCTGAATAATGATTTTCTAGGCTCAGCTTTTCTTCTAAATAATATATTTGAATATGAAGATGCTTCCTGATTCATGTAGGGGTCATATCTTGATAAACCTATTGTAAGTTGAAAACACATTTAGTATGCCTAGCCTAGCAAACACCATAGCTTGCCATAGCTTACCTTAAACATGCTCAGAACACTTGCAGCAGCCTACAATTAGGCAAAATCATCTAACACAAAGCCTATTCTATAAAAGTTTGTCTAAAAACTACCAGTCAGGAAATGAGTTCAAGCAGTTTTTACTGTTTTCATTTGTTGGCCATGTCTTACTCTTTCAGTTGAAAAGTGTTTGTTTATTGTGGCTAGACATGTCTTCAATTGCCCTCATGTTTTATATATATTGACCTAAAACCAAAAGCTCTTAGCCGGGAGGACATTTCGTGCAAGCAGTGTCCGAAGCAGAGCGCGGCAAAGCCCTTTGCAGAGCAGCCTCTGCAGGTCACTCTCAGTGGGCAGAGGACCTCATTCTGGCAGCCTCTGCTCCTGACCATGGCACTGAAGGACAGAGGTCCAAAAGGTGCTCCACTCTTTGATTTGATTTGTAGCCAAAGCGATCTATGCCTTTCATTATTAATAAAGCTATTAGTCATAGTACAGATGCATCTTGGAGAGGTAAATTTTAAATTGTAAGCCCTGAATCCTACAGATCATGTATGTTTGTGTAACCAATCTTTCCCGTGGCTATATCCTTTTAGCTGTAGTGACAAAAAATAAATAAGTTGACTTATAACTGTGTTCTAAACAAAATAATACTAGCAAGATAACCTTTTCTTCAGGTTATAATGCTTCCAGAATATTTTTTCCTACTCTAGTTACTATTTTAGTAAATAACTTTCAGTATGATTTGTAAGAACACACACATACAAACACATGTATGTACACACACATAAATCGGAACTGACATGAGAAATTTATTTCATGACTTAATTTTTTTTGCAATACTAGGGATTGAACTCAGGGGCATTCTACCTCTAAGCTATACCCCCAGCCCTATTTTTTATTCTTTATTTTGAAACCGAGTCTCACTAAGTCGAGGAGTGCCTCAGTAGGTAGCTGAGGCTGGCCGCGATCCCGGATCCTCCAGTATCAGCCTCCCAAATGCTGGGATTACAAGTGTGCGCCACCACGCCCGGCTCATGACTTAATTTTGGACAACTGGATGATTCTAGAGGATGACTGGGATACAGGGAAGTCATCAGCTTCTTCAAACCACCTCATGAGGTAAAAAAGTTTCCTGTATAAATATAACTTTAAACAAGACTTGCTGCCAATACTTCCAAGTAGATTGTCTTCCAAATATTTCTAAGGAACTATTCCAAAGTGACCATTGCAATCTCGCTCATCCAAAAGTATAATTTCTCATTTTCTAACATCATATTCACTGAGAAGGATTTGTAAAGCACCAATTATATAGGTGAACAGAAGAGATTTGAGTCCTGTCTCTGATTAAAGAATTTTGAAATCCACCAGAATATTTAGGCACAAAACGCAGCTGGAGCTTCAATCTGACCAACTCTGAGTTCAGAAATATTTCCTAAATTGGAACCATTTTCAGTTAAATGATGTCATACATTGTTTTCCAGAGTCCTAGTCTGTTATTCATATTCTCATATTCATTCTCATTCATTCTCTCCCTCCCTCTCTTCTCCTCTCCTCTCCTCTCCTCTCCTCTCCACTTCTCTCTCTCTCTCTCTCTCTCTCTCTCTCTCTCTCTCTCTCTCTCTCTCTCTTCTCTCTTTTTTTTTTTAATTTTTATTTTTTGCGGTGCTGGGGATTGAACTCAGGGGCATTCTACCTCCGAGCTATACCCCCAGCCCTATTTTTTATTCTTTATTTTGAAACAGGGTCTCGCTAAGTTGTGGAGTGCCTCACTGGGTAGCTGAGGCTGGCCGCGAACCCGGATCCTCCTGTCTCAGCCTCCCGAATGTCTCTATTCTCTTTCCACCTAACTTGTGCACAATTATCTCTTGGCATCTCTCCACACTTCATATAATCCTTTAAGAAAATTCTTAACTTTTATTCTCCATAGCCTCCAGAGCAGCTGCTTAAGCAAGAAAAAAATGCTTAAATTTTACCAATGAAGAACTGAACATGGAAAATACCAATCCTCTAGAAATCATATGAAAATAATGACTAACATTTGTTGAATGCTCCCTATAAGGCAGGGAATGTGCTCAGCAGTGCTATCGTGAGAAAGGTAGGTTTTCCCAGGAGAAGAGAGAGTGGAGAGATAAGCAGACAGGGCACTCCAGCAAATGAGAGAACCTCCAGTGCAAAGGGCTGGAGACCTTAGCTTCTCTGTTGTGTGGGAGAGCTGCAAGCAGGTCGGTGTGTCTGGCATGCAGTGTGTGTTTTAGAGAAATTCACATTACAGGAAGAAAGAACATGGACATCACACATGTATACTTGCACATGCATAAAATATACCTGAAAGGATCCTGAGAAAGCTAACACTCGTATATCAGAGGAAAGACAATCTGCAGTAGACAGGAGACTAGCTTTATGTCATTTAATAAACAAATGAATTCATAAATAAATTTTCTATGAAAAGGAGAGTTATATACTGGGAAAAAGGCAAAGAGACCAGAAAGATGGATAAGCTTAGCGGTAACAGGAAATGGAATAACTAAGAATCTGTTCAATAACGGATGACTTTCCTGAGGCTCCAGACTGGTTTACTGCCCACTCACGGGTAAAGACTTTTATCCTTATGTGAATGGCAACCTTGGAATGACAGCCAGGAAGCAAGTGGTTTCCCAAGTGAGCCCACTGGCTGTGGACTGAGAATATGGATTCATGTGCGTCATGGGTCCAGAAGAGAGGGGGCGTGGCAGTCAAACCCGGGTGCTGATTGCTAAGGAGCTGAAGACAGAGAGGAGTGACGAGTTCAGTGAGGGAGGACAAAATCCTAAACATGACCCAGCGCAGATGCTGTGGAAATAAATGAAAAAAAAAAAAAAAAGAAGTAGGGAAGTCTTGGTCGGCAAGGGGCACAGATGCACCCCAGAGAAGGAGTGGGTGCCACTCGGTGACACCTCGTAGACCTGGGTGACTGCAGAGACCTTGGTTCCACAACGGTCAATGGGAGGTGGCTTCAGCAGAGGAGTTAGGATCAAGCTAATCACAGACCGACGTTAGGACCTGGATTTCTGGGTCATGATCTTAAAGAGGTACGATTCACATTGAAACAGAGTGAAATAGTTGCCTGGGTTGACCCTGAGAAGAGTTTGGTGCAGGCCCTGAAGAACATCCACCTTTTTTCACAGAGTATAGATGGATACGTACCTAGCTGTGGAGTTCTCAAGGAAGGCTTGCCAAAGAGGTGACATTTGAGGCAGATCTTGAAGTTTAAGTAGGAATTAAACTGGCAGGAAAAAGGACTCAGGAGACACATTCCAGCCAGGGAGATGGGAGGGGGGCAGGTGTACACAGAGGTCTAGGTTACTTTGCTCAAAAGCGAATTCTGAGAATTACTGTTTCAATGTGGTCCGTGGCCGTTCTTTGGCCTGTGTTTTCATCCAGGCAAATCCACCCCTTCCTTTATGGAGCATACACTAATGTAAATAAATAGGCACTTGTGGGATGGATTTGCTTCTCGTGCTCCAATTATTTCCATTTGTTTCTTTCCTGTATGAAAGAGACAATAGCCGAGTCTAGCAATTCTGAGGAGAAATCTTAAAAGTGCCTTCAAATTATATAATGAGCATATTGTAAATATAATTCAAATGATTGGAATTTGAGCTAATGTTGCCTTTTGAAATTCAGTATTCAGGAAGTTCCTACAGAACTTGAGGGGAGGGAATTGTTCAAATGCCCCTGGGGAGAGGCTTTGCAATGTATAATTCAAGAGAAAGTAGTATGTATAGCTTGGGAACCTGCTGCTAAGTTGGCAGGCCAAAATAATTAGTAACAGCCACCTCTAACAACTATGGAAACAAGAGAAGTCACAGGGAGATTGGGGCTCCTACCCCAGTGTGGAGGAACATGAACTATCTGCTGAGACCATTTTTTAAATATCAGTTGGGCATACAATTCTTAGCCATTCCATTTCACAGCTAATGAGTTTCATGATGTGTAGGTATAAAAAAAAAACACAGTCATGTGCAGTAAAACATTTCAGTCGAGATGCTAGTTCATAACCACAGCCATGCCAGAAGACGGTGATGGAGATGAACTACTACCACCTCCCTTGCGTCGTGATGCTGCGGTGCAGTGCACTGGTCCTGTGTTTGTGCTGATGCTGCTGCAAACAGACGTATGAAAGTACAGCGCATACAATCACATATGGTGCATAATACTTGATCATCATACTAAGCAACTATGTGACTAGTTTACGTATTTACTGTACTATACTTCATATCATTATTTTAGAGCATACTGGTAATTAAAAAGAAAAAGGGTTGGCTGTAAAACAGTCTTGGCAAGTCCTTCAGCATGTGCTCCAGAAGAAGGCATTGTTATCACAGGAGATGACAGTGCCATGCCTGTTACTGCCCTAAGTACCTCCTGGTGGGGCAAGATGTAGACAGTGACACTGACGAGCCTCGTCCTGTGGAGGCCTAGCTAATGTGTGCTTGTGCCTGAGCTCATAATAAACAAGCTCAGAAAGTAAGAAAATCAAATTCAAAATATGTTTCTACAGCCAGGCATGGTGGCACATGACTGTAATCCCAGGACTTGGGAAGCTGACAGGAAGATCACAGGTTTGAGGTCAGCCTCAACAACTTAATGAGACCTCGTTTCAAAATGGAAAGGGCTGGGGGTGTAGCTCAGAGATAGAATGTCCCTGGGTTCAATCCCCAGTAGGATGGATGGATGGATGGATGGATGGATGGATGGATGATAGATAGATAGATAGATGGATGATAGGTAGATGATACATACATACATGCTTTTATTGGTGCATTGTAATTACACATCATAGTGAGATTCACAGTGATATATTCATTCATGCACACACCACTTGATATGTAGTTTTTAAATAAGCTGTATCATAGAGCCTTTGTATGCAGTAGGCTATACCATCTAGGTCTGTGTCAGTACACTCTATGGTATTTGTATAATGATGAAATCATGTAATGCTATTTCACAATACATGACTATAATAGCCAGTCCCAAACTAGCAATCCAGTTACGGGATTATCAGACATGTTTTTCTTTGGCCTCATCTCTCTGACTTTAAGCAAGGTGTTAATAATAAGTAATATTCATCTTCTTTGCCGCTTACCACAATATGAATTGTTCCTTACTTTGGAAAGTAACCAATTAGAACTTACTTTACAATTTTATTAATCATTTTCAGATATTCGGGGCTGATTAATTCCCTATAGCTGGAGGTACGTACACTAGAATTCGTGCTCTTTGCTTCTCTGCTGCAAAAAGTGCCAGCTCCTTCCCAGAGAGCTTCCAAGCTGTGGAGTAGGGTTACTGGAGAAAGGAGGCCAAGAGGATGGAGGTCAGGCTCAGGTCTAACCACGGGAAGGTAAGCGCAACTAGGCGGACAGTCAGGATGACAGAAGAGCTCTCACAGGCAATGTTTACGGGACTATGGGGAAGGTGCTGAATCCCACGACTAAGGATCAGGAAGGGCTTCTTGTGAGTAGCATTGAGGATGAATCTTTTCAGCAGATGAGAAAGAGGAAGAAGATATCTCAGGCTCCAGGCCACCTTTATTCAAGATAAAGACCTAAGATGTAGGCAAGAGTTAGAAAACAATGGGTGATACAAGCTCCGGCTTAGACTTTATGTACATAGGAGGTTATTATATATTCCTTAAGACTACTGAAATTTAATTGATAATGTATCAGGGAGGAACTTGAATAAATTTCTGAGGAATATAGTATGTGTGTATGTATTTATGTGTGTATGTATGTATATATGTATGTATGTGTGACTGATTGATTGATTTTGTGGTACTAGGGATGGATCCCAGGGGCATACCTCTCAGCTGCGCCCTCAGCACTGTTTTATTCTTTTATTTTGAAACAGGGTCTCACTACGTCATGGAGGACCTAAGCTGCTGAGGCTGGCTGCAAACCTGTGATCCTTCTCTCTTCCTCAGTCTCTCAAGAACTGGGATTATAAACAGGCACCACCATGTCCAGCTAGAAATGTGGACTTTAAATGTGAATGCCCTAAATTAAGTGCATCAACCTGGAATACAACGCTTAAGAATCATTTGACAACATACGCTTTATGAAAAGATTTGTGTTTTATGGCTTAGAGGGTGACTTAGGTCAAGAAGACCAAGACCTAAAAACACATTCCATGTTCTAATAACCGAGTGAAAGGAGCGGCTACCCAGCATGTCTTAGGGGTTTCTAGGGTGGTTATAAAGCAATAAGTTCTTAAGAAAATTCAGAAATAAACTTGGACATTTTTATGGATGGATCTCATATTTTTCTCCTACAGAGAGTCATGTTCTTAAGAAGCACCCCAAGACATTGGTCATTACTGAAACCTAATAAAAGCCGTGGCTTCGATGCTATGGACTGTCTAGTATGACTTATTGCATCTGGCTCTAGGGTGTAGGTGCTATCCCAAGTTAGCTGGGACCTGGCTTCAGCGTGATTAGTCTAGGAGAATATTTAGCCTCTAGTAAAAGAGTGTGGCAGAAGAGGTTAGGGAAGGACGGGGGCTCTGGTTGATTAGTTGCATAAGAAAGGCATGCTCACAGCAGAATCATTTAGCAGAGTCATTTGCCCTCTCGGAGTTGGCTAAGCCTGAGAGAGACACTCTCTCCAGTGTGAGGTCCCAGAAATCAGGGCATGAAGAATACAGAAAATTAAGAGCCGGGTGTAGTAGTGCACGCTTGTAATCTGAGCATTTGGGAGGCTGAGACCACAGGATCTGGGTTTGCGGCCAGCCTCAGCTACCTAGTGAGGCCCTCCGCAACTTAGTGAGATCCTGTTTCAAAATAAAGAATAAAAAAAATAGGGCTGGGGGTGTATCTCGGAGGTAAAATGCCCCTGAGTTCAATCCCCAGTACCGAAAAAAAAAAAAAAAAGAATATAGAAAATTAAAATATATAAACTGGGCATGGTAGCATAAGCCTATGATCTCAGTACTTGGAAGACTGAGACAGGAGGATGCCAGGCTTGAATCTAGCTCAGCATTTAGTGAAATCCTCAGAAACTTAGTAAGACCCTATTCCCTATTTCAAAGTAAAAAAAAAAAAAAAAAAAGGCTGGGGGCTGGGGGTGTATCTTGGAGATTGAATACCCCTGGTTTCAATCTCCAGTACCACAATACATACATACATACATACATACATACATACATACATTCATACATACATACATACACACATACATGTCGGGGGCCTAGTCCGGCGGGCTAGACCTCGCCTCTAGATGGTGCCTGGCAGAGTGCCAGAAGCAGCTGCAGGTGGAAAACATTCTGGGGCTGCCCCACGCCAGAGCGCATGCACCAACACGCCCGACTCGTGGCCGGCCCAGGTGAGAGCTGTATGAGACGCCTCGTGGCTTAGGCTCGGCGCGGCTTTAAAAGCCTCCACCTCTCGCCCAGAGAGAGAGCTGCTGGAGAGAGTTGTTACTGGGGAAAGAGTTGTTGGGAAGTTGCTGGGCTGGGTTGCTGGGAGAAGTTCTGGGAGGAAGTGGTTGGGAAGAAGAAGCGGTTGGGAAGAGGTTGGCTGGGTTGCTGGGGAAGTCCTGGGAAGAAAGATTGTGGGTTGCTAGTGGAAGACAGATTGCTAGAGAGAGGGGTTATTGGAAGTCTGTTGGAAAAGCACTGTTTGGAAAGACGACTTCTGTGCTGTGTTTGTTACTG
>PVLC010028314.1:0-21159 GCA_004027655.1 Graphiurus murinus
TTTTTTTTTCTTAAATTTCACTCTCTAGTGCCTTGGTTTTCTCTTTATACGTACAGCAATGTAGCCTGGCAAATAATGTGGGGCGGTCTCAACAGAGGAAATGCTGCCAGCTAAAAACACCGGATGTAATCGAGACCACAAGAGACACACACTAGGTTATGAATGCTGCACTGAAGAGCAGTATTGGAAAGAAACAGAGTCTAACTTTTGATCAAATGGATTAATTGCATTCGTGGAATCTTACAAGTTCGTCATCTACTCCCAAACAAAATAAAATCTCTGGAAACTATTTTGATAATCCCGGCTTCCACTTCCTGATGACTTAAAAAAAAAAAAAAAATCTACGGATTCTGACCATCCCTGGCCTTTTTTCTACCTTCATGGGCCGAACAGAAGGATGCCGATGTCAACCTGCCAGACAATACAGGATAAATAGGCTAGATCAGGTTCCACACGTAGCAAAGAAAGCAGTATTTTGTAAGGATATCTCTTCTACAAAATTGTCCTTTAAAAAAAAAAAAAGAAAAGAAAACAGAATAAATCTGCCTAAAGGCAGACAGGTAACAGAATAAACTAATAAGTATTCTTAACTCCTTTGGCAGTGGGGTGGCTGGGGTGGTGTAGAAAAGGTTAATTTGCAAAGTTTGCAGTAGCTGCTATCCTCTTCCAAGCTTCTGGCTGTGCTTCCTTTTGTGCAGAGTGATGGTGTTAGTTATATTAAGTATTGTTTGCCCATTGACTATGAAAACCCAAAGTTGAACTTCTTTTAAAGAGGAAGGCATAAGAAGACATTGGTACATCTTTTCTTTCTTTCTTTTTAAGTTTGGTGTTTTCCACACTCCACATTTTATTCAACTGCTACCTAAAGATTCTCTAAAGATTTTTGCAATTAAAAATATTCAAATGTTCAAAAGGTACTTTTTCAAATAAAAATTTAAAATCAGCTTACTTTTTAATATAAAAAGAATATTTTAATTGACAAAACATAATAATATTCATCTAACACCTTGACTAAAGGAAGCAGTTAGCAGTTTTTATACTTTAAAAGATAATAGGACACATCGGGTGTGATGGCACACACCTGTAATCCCAGTATTTGGAAGGCTGAGACAGAAGGATCACAGGTTTGAGACCGGCCTCAGCAATCTAGAGAGACTCTCAACAACCTAGCACGAGACTCCATTTTGAACAAAAAAAATCGAATGGGGCTGGGAGGTATAGATCAGAGGTAGAATACTCTAGTGTACACACACACACACACACACACACACACACACACACACACACACAGAACAGGACACGCCAGACATGGAGGCACAGGCCAGTAATCCTATTACTTGGGAGACTGAGATAAAAGGATGGCAGGTTCGAGACTAGCCTCAGTAACCTAGTGAGGTCTTCCACAACTTAGTGAGATCCTGTTTCAAAATAAAAAAATAAAATAGGGCTGGGGGACATAGTTCGGAGGTAGAATCTTGGGTTAAATACCTAGTACCACCAAAAAAAAAAAAAAAATTAACAAGAAGTCATTCATATTTTCTCTTTCTTTCTCTGTCTCTGTCTCTCTGTCTCTGTCTCTCTCACTCACACACACACACAAGCACACACATACACACACACACACACACACACACACACAATGATCTGTGTTTCTTAGGGAGGTGAACACTTCTCACAAGAAATAAAAGAACATTCCCTAACTAATACAGGACAAGGTAGGCACTGAGGGAAGAACTAGTCATTTATGAAACTATGTTCTGTTATATCTAAGTCAGCCATCTTATTAATTCAAGAAAATTCTTTGAAGAAAAATTCCAAAAAAAATTTTTTGCCACTAGAGGGAGTTCAAAATTTCCTTTGTATCATCAATACACATACAGAGTAAATTTTATTTTTTGAAACAACAAGAGCTATGATTTTAGTATACCTTTTTTATTAGTCAATAAGACAATCAATAATTAGGTTTTTAGGAGGGGAATCTAAAATATCTCCTTTAACTAAAATAACTATGAATATATGTTATGGTTATGTGCAGACAATTATATTACAATTAAATAAAAAATGTTAAGCTCTGGAAGCACTGTAGGTTGGTTTGGGTCTATTCGCTTATTCACTGGGAATGAAATATTTTAATCTTTCAAACTTTCCTTAATCATAATTGTGGTAGAATGTTCTACAGATGCCTGCTAGAATCCCCTCCACTCTGCATATGACTTCCCAATGTGACTTGGCCCTTTAAAGTCAAGATTGAAACCTATTTTATCTCCCCTTAAATAGAATAGCCCTGTGACTGGACCAGAGGAATGCAGGTGTATCACTGACTTTCTGATCTAAACCTGAAGAGGCTTTCAGCCACATGCCATGTAAAAAAAAGTCTGGGCCAGGCTGCCATCTGTTTGGGCCCCACATGGAGAGAAGATGCCTTGCAAAATGAGAAGCCATATAGGGAAGAACAGAGACTCTCCAGCCCACAGCCAGACAACTGTGAGGTATCCTGGACATTCTATGCCCAGCCAGGTGCCCAGCTGCACGCAGCTACATGGCGTTATCCCGCCAAAGCCAAAAGGAGCAGGAGAGCCACCAGCAATCCCAGCCAGCCTAGGGAACTCTGCAAGATAACAAATTACTGCTTTAACTTTGAGGTGGTTACTCAGTGACAATGATACCAGTAAATGCATTTGTAGATGTCCCATATTTTTTAAAAGTCTGTTCCCACCCACCATCTCCTACAGCCATACCATGAAGTAGGAAACTAGTCAAAGTAAAGTGCCCTGACTAAGATCTTAAAGTGCTCAAAAATAGAGTTCACACTGGGCATGGTGGCACATGCCTATAATCCCAGTACTTGGGAGGCTGAGACAGGAGGATTGTAGGTTTGAAGCCAGCCTCAGCAACCTAGGGAGACTCTCGGGATCTAAGGAGACTCTCAAAACCCTATTTCAAAACAGAAAATAAAAAGATGTTTCTGTTTCTCTAATTTTCTTTTTTTGTATCTAGTAGAGTATCAATGGTCAAATAATCAAGTATTGACTATAAACTATTCTCTTCAGTGCTTCTTTTTAGTTAGAACTTGTTAATCTGAATAGCTATGTTTATTTCTACTAGTTCCATGGGTTCAGAAAGAAAAAATAACCTTTCTAGACTAGTGTCTTTTTCTTTACAGACACCTCTAGTTTTGTCTTGATGTTTAAGTCTAGCTGTTTAGTCTAAAAGTTCTATGTACAAATCATTGGCATGTTTCAGCAATATTACTAACTGAATTTTCAAATTTGAAATGGCCCTTGAAAATTCTTTCCTTACTTATTTTCATTGTATTTACAATGAAAAGTTCATTTAAGGATTTAAATATTTCTCTATATAAATTTGTATTTTTTATTATATGATACGTACTTTTGAAGACACAAAGGAAGATCTAACAGTTTCAATAAGAAAGAGAAATGCACAGAAGCAGACTCTGATCAGTGATCCGGTAGAGTTCTAAATAGTATACGGTGGGAGAAGAGGGAGAAGATTGACTGCAAATGGTGACTACAGAAAAGTTTCTGGAGGAGAATTTGAAAGTACCTCTAAGGATGGGTAAGATGAGCTGGGTGTGGTGGTGCACATCTGTAATCCAATAATTGTGAGGCAGAGACACGAGGATCACAGGCTGAGATCAGCCTCAGCAACTTAGTGAGACCCTCAGCAACCTAGTGAATCTGTTTCAAAATACAAAGTAAAATAGGCTGAGGGGTGTAGATCAGAGATAGAATGTCCTTGAGTTCAATCCCCAGTACAAAAAAAAAAAAAAGTAAGACTCACATATTTGTTTTTCTGAATGCACACAAGCAATAAAGTTCACAAGAGTTTGCCACCTCCACCAATACTTTATTATTCTTCACTCTTCTTTTTTTTACCTGGTATCCCAAATGCCTTTCAGACTCCAGGAAATAAAAGCAACGATGGTTTAATAAGACATTGGCAATGCTTTACTCAAACAAGTGGCATTTTAATGACAAATGGTTAGACTTACTGCATACAGACTGACTTAACCCTTTGCAGTAATAACCGTCTGGCAGTGGAAGAGCACAGATTAGGAACTGCAAATCAACCTGTCCTGGGCTAAAAGGAAGGTAGAATGTTTGTGGGAGAGAGGGTACAGGCTGTACAGGTGATCGGGGAGTGCTGAGTCACATAAGGAGCCCTAACTTTGGGGGAAAGCCAGGGTGCTGCAACACTGAGGGTATCTTTGTATGCTGTGGTATGTCATGACACAGTGATTAAAAAACACTGGTGACAAGCATTTCATTTAATAGTTTGGAATTCTCTACGGACATATGAAGTAGCTTGCCAAACTACCCAGAACAAAGCAGAATTGGACCTGGGAAATCACCCTTGTTGCCCAATCCTCAAGCAATTCTCATTCTGAAGGATCCAAAGAGATAAGCTATGAGCTTTACTTCTCCCTCGAGGTTCCTGGCTCTGAGCTAACTGGCTGATCTCCTGGGTGAGCAGCCATTCTCACTGGTTTTGAAAAGACAGGAAAATATGTTTAAAACAAGTCTGCTCACGGAATTCATGCTTTCAGCAACAAAACTTCATTTTTAGTTTCACAATTAAAAGGACTGCAATTTGGCCCCGGTAGCAAACATTAAGTGACATTAAGGTATAATTTGGTTTCCTGGCTTTGCATACATTATGTCAATGTTAAAGTGAAAAACAGGCTTCTGTTTTGGAGACACATTTGATAAACCACACTGCTTAGTGAAATTTTTCTGATCCCAATCCGAAGAAATGTGGCTTGGCTTTGGAAACTGTTCTTTTTTATACCAGATCTTCACAGCTATCTTAAAGTCTGTCAGCAACTCTTCCTCATAAAGTGAATTCTAATTCCCAAGTTTTTAATTTCAATGTCTCAACATGAAGCACTGTCATTTACAAGCAGCTCAGAATATCTAGGAACATGTCTGCACAACCAAGCCATACTTCTTAAATATGGTGTTGTGCAATACTTTGGGTTTACTTTGGGTTATGTGATAAGGGCTCAGCTCCTAATCATCTTAATCTCACATTTTTATGACCCCTTTATTTAAAGTCAATATTTTAATTGGCATACATCAAGATCTAAACAGATCTTAAATCAGGAAATTTGTTTAAGCTGAGAAAAGGCCACATATTACTTCAAATGACTTCAATATGAGCATAGTCACCCAATTGTCACTGCAGTAAAGCAACTTGTCATAAAGTGAAATCTTTTGAAGCAATGAGGCAACACTCAATAGGAAAAGTGTAGAAACCCATTTATGAGAATTTCTAACTGATATGTGATTCTAGACCACTTAAAAACCAAATAAAAACCTATACAACTACCACTTTGGGCACTATATAAAATTACATTCAAATATATATTTTTAAATCTTACTCTAGCCAATGGTTGGTCCATTTAATTATCAACTATTTCATCAAAACAACTAAAATATAGGAGTGAATTTAAGCCTCTTATTTTCTCCATTGCTTACCAAAAACAGATAAACATGAAATAAAGAGTGTTTGACGGAGATAACAGCAACACATCCGTTAGAAAACACCCTACAATAGTGGTGGCCATTAGAATGTTCTGTGATGATGAAAATATGCTATGTCTGCACTACCCAACATGATGGCTGCTAACTACATGCAGCTAATGAGCACTTGCTATGTAGTTAACGGGACTGGGAATCTGAATTTTTAATTTCTCTTTATTGAACAAGTAGCTAGTAGCTGCTGTATTAAACAGCATATTCATATAATTAGTTGGATCCCTAAAAAATGAAGAAACAAACTTTTGAATAAGAACAGCTAAATATGGTAATTATTTCATGGCCAGCAGGAATCTAGAGTTATTTTTATCTGATGATTATCTGATGATCTTTTAAAGTCCTTATTAAATCAACCATGAAAAGGAGTTTTGACTACAAATAATGAAAGTACTGTCAAGGAAGGCAAGAAATGGTAAGAATGACGTAGTACAAAGGATGAGCCCAATCCTGAGTCCAGTGGTGACTGTTCTGCCACCTTACCCAGCTTTCCAGGGATTGGACATTAAAAGAGGGCTGGTGCTTAGGCCAAGGCAGTCCAGCCAGACCCATACTTTCTACAGAAGTAGCAGAATCAACCAAGCAGAACTGAAAAAGAAAGTTAGGGCTTGTCAACTCCGCTTTCTGGAAATGAGTGGGATTATTTTAAACTGTCACTATGCCTTACCGAAAATACACTCCAATGAGACTGTTAGCCCCTTGAAAGGGAGATCCATCCATCCATCCATCCATCCATCCATCCATCCATCCATCCATGTAATTTCTCTCCCTCCTTCTCTCCACTTTCCTCCCTCCTTCCCTCCCTCCCTCCTGCCTCTGTATCTCAACACTTCTTGTATCACTCATTTATCATAGCTTATGTGTGGTGGCAACACTCGTATTCATTTAAGCTTCACCAACACTGTGCAATCTGGTGGAAAGGGATTATTCTCCCCATTTCATAGATTAGAAGAAGGACTTGAAGATAAGCAACTTGCCAAAGGTGACCAGAACATCAATCCTGATTCTAATTTCACGACTCTTTTTTCAGAGTATTTCATATACAACAGTCATGGAATAAATTTTATTGTCTAATAATTGAATGTAATAGGAACAGCAGCTTTTTTTTATTCACCAAGCCTTAGAAGTAATCATATTTGGAGAATATTTTTTTCACACTAGAATTTCAGTCTTATATTTTTGCCAAAAGTGGCACTTATTTTTAATCTTATCTCTGGCCATAAGAAAATGAACCTATACTATTTCTTCAGGAAGCAGAAGAACTACAATGGTTCCTTGAAACAGAATGACACAAAATCTGGAATTATTTTCACGTTTAGACTAAATTATTTCTTTGGTCCAAATTCACTAACAGTCAAGAAGGCATTCATTACAGTATCCCAAAGATTTATTTGCAATATATAAATCAATGTTCCATTGGATAGCCAAGTTATTATTTAATAAGCATGAATAATGTTGAATAGTTGGGGGGAGAAGTTTTAATCAACATTATTAAAATCATAAAAGTCACTTTCATAGGCCAATTCACTAGGAAAGTTTTCATAATTACTGTAGCAGTCCATCTGGCTGGAGCAAGTGAAAGTTGGCAGTTTTGCTAACATATGTAAATAACTATGTAGATAATCTCTAAGCAGCCACCATCAATTCCTTCTTCCTGGCACTCACATGCCCTGCGCTCCACATAAGGCAAAAGTTACCTTGTGTCAACTGGAATTGGGGCCAGCGTGGTGACCTGCTCTAACCAATAAAATGTGGAATAAGTGATGTGTGCCTGGTAGTTTTCTACTGGAAGATAGCCACCAGGTAAGAATTTGAACTATCTTGAGACCACTTTCTTATCCTGTGAGAGAGGCTAACCTACCCACATGGAGAGAAGGCTAACAGCAAAGGAGAATGTACCAGCTATTAAAAGTGAAACCTGCAGCACCTTCTAGCCCATTCTAGCTACCAGCTGAATATGAATCAGCTCAGGGCAGCCCCCTAACCCATCCCAGTGACTAGTATGTGGAACAGCCAAACCTTGTGCAAATTCCTGAGCCTCATGAGAAATAACCAATTATTACTGTTCTAAGCCACAAGTTTTGAGTTGACTTATTATGTTATCTAATTCCATACTCGATTGCCCAACTTGCTACTTTTATTTTTTATTCTGAATAAAAGAAGTAACTTGGACATTTTACTTGTCCATATTCACTCAGTTTAAATAGGAACACAGATATGTCTGAAGGCATTATCGACATGGAAGAAATGCACCCCAATAGAAAGCTCATCCATGAGATTTCCTGTTACATTGGTCTCATAATGTCACCACCAACTAAAAGTGAAATAAAATAAAAAATAAATAAGATAAAATAGAAGCTAACAAAGTAATGAGTTCCTGGAAAAGCATAGCATACAATTTTATACTATTTAAAAAAATGTGTTTAGCAAAAGAATCCTCAGGTAAGACCTTTACACTAGAATTTGAAGAGTGATGGAGAAAAAAAACATAAAACTTAAATCAAGTAGTGAGGCTGTTCATCTTTGGAGTACACCTTAAAATCTAATATTTGATCCCATACTACATGTTGCCTTTTCTTTTTTATCATGAATATTTAATTGAAGGATGGGAGAAGGACTTTTAAATTATTATAAAACATAAATAGATAAGTGCTAAGTTCACATATTCAGCTTGTTCACTGTGGAGGAAGAGACTGTTTTGTTTCCCTACAATGAAATTATGCTGGGAGAACATCTTTAATAGACAAAATAAGTATGAATGGTATTTTTATGAAGAAGAGGAAGAAGATAATAGCTAGAGAGGTTTCAAATGCTAGAAGGGGATACTCTCAAAGGTAACACTTGCTTGAGAGCTCTCAATCTATTTAGATCGAACCCTGAAAGAGTTACGTTAAAGGAACAAAACAAAACATATTAAAATAGAATAGAAAATTGACAACTATTATCCTAAAGGCTACCATTCCAGAACTTCATAGTTGTCCTTATTGATACTCATCTTCTTTCCATTCAGTGGTACAGTGCCCCTGGGTTCAATCCCGAGTACTACACACACACACACACACACACACACACACACACACACACACACAATCTCTCTGCTGCTGTCACCTTTGGCTTTTCTCTAGCTTGTGGCTCCCACCGATGCTCGTCTAAAGGTATTCTGGGAGAAGGAGACGTGCAAAGCACAGACTGTTCTCATTTCTCTAAGTCTCTCCCAATTTAACACAATTAGCAAGAATGGTACATAATCCACAGAAAAGTGATATATAATCCATAAAGTAAAGTCTACCTAATGCCTCACTCGATTTGAAAAATTGCCAGTTCTGTCAGAAATGCCAACATTCCAATCAAGTATTCACTACCCAGAGCCTTCATCTTGCCATCAGTAACTGTAGGAGTAACAGATGTAAAAATATGACCAATTTTGTGGCCCACAAACGAATCTTGAAATGTCTATAACAATATGAACATAGGTGATCCATGTATACCATATACCATGCTTCCTTCTCAATCAACTTTCCCAGGATTTGATGGACATTATCTCATTTTTTTTTTTTTTTGCATCTTTAGAATGTATAACAGAGAATGTTCAAATTACAAGGGCTATGGAATGGTCCATATCACAGGTAATACAAATTGCTATTATTCCAGAAAAATCAGAGGTGTTGGTTATCAAAGCACCCATGTGATATATCACAATTTTCCTAAAATGAAATTCCAATTACAGGTATATTTGATACTTTCCAACTAAAAGATCAGGAATATACAAGCAAAGTTCTCTCAAACAGATTCCAGGAGGCTAACTTCAAAAATGCAGAAGAATCACCCTGTTCATACCACTTTTACCCCTGTGATCAGCTGAGATTTTTTACAGAACTTGGACAAGAAATAAGTCATGCCTTATGGCCCTGTTGTTTCTACCATCCCTGGAAAGGAAGAAGTCACTTTGATGTTGACACTCTCTCTGACTTCTCACCAAGTCCTTCTTGCTTTTCAGCAGCATGGAAAGCATTCAGAAGTCATGAATGCTCTGAGATCATTATAAGAAACTACAAGGGATTCAAGCTATATAAAGTCCATCGTTTATGCAGCTGAAAGGTAATCTTTATAGATCAATGCTTTCTGGTAACTGTGAACATAAAGGAAATCTTCTACGTCAAGAAGTCTGACTATATGGGCTCCATCTCCTGTCTGAGGCAGGATCCAACATCCCCAGTCTCAAGAAACACAGCCCAAAGACTAAACGCCTAACACTAATTCAGTACCCCTGACTTTACGATGCTTTCTTCTCAATTCTTCAATGTCCGCCTCCCAAGCAAGAGGGACACCCTGAAACATCCTAGGAAAGATCTTCATGTACCACCTTCTCTTCTGGGTGATGTGGGAGAGTTGCCATCTCTACTGATAGCAACACCTGCTCCCCTTGCTCCCCCCTCACCAAAATCCATTCACTCTAAAATGGTCTCTTCAGTGATATCCCTAGATCTACAGAAACTGAAGCTGTATTTTCCATTTCTTTAGTAGTTTTAGACTTGACTTTAGGTCTCCTTCTAGAAGGCTCTTTTGAAGGGTTCTCGTATCATAGACGTATTTGTGCACATTATAAGCAGGCATCTCCTTCTTCCAAGAAAACTCACACGTATCATCTTCTCTCATCCTCTAGGCTCCCATTGTACATTATTCATCAGTCTGCAGTTGTTTTAGTGGGGGAAGATAGATTCTTTTAAGCTTTTTTTTTTTAAAGACTGAGATATAATTAACCTAGAGTCAAATATAGATCTTAAGCATTTGGTTCCTGAGTTTTGATAATTGTATACAGTTATATAACCACCATTCACAACAAGGCATAGAATATTTCCATCTAAAAGAGTGTTAGATGCCTCTTTCCTGTCAACTCCCTCTCCAACCACATCTGATGCCTATCACGAGAAATGAGTTTTGTTTGTATCTGACTTCATGCAAATGAAATCATAGAAAAAGGACCTTTTTTGAAATTGGCTTCTTTCACTTAGCATATTTCTGAGATTCATTAATGTTGTGGCTTGAATCAGTAGTTTGTTCTTTTTTATGCTAAGTAGTATTCCATTGTGAAAGAAGGGGTTTATCCATTTTCCTATTCAGGGAACATTTGGACTGTTTCCAGTTTTGGGCTTTAAGAATAAGGCTGTGATAAACATCTTATTTTGTGAATATATATCTATATTTCTTGTTGGTAAGTACCTAAGAGGAGAATTTCTGGGTCATACTTGTCAAATGTAGTGTATTTAACTTCATAAAAAATGTTGAACAGTTCTCCAAGGTGGGTAGACCATTTTATACTCCCACAGGAATTGAGATTTCTGGGTACTCTACATCCTTCTCAACATTTGGTGTTAGTATTCTTTTATATTTTAGTTATTCCAGTGCATGTAATCTAGTGCATGTAACATGACATCATATTGTCCCTATAATTTGTATTTCTCTGATAATAATAACTGGATTTTTTTAGGATACTGGTCATTCATGTATCTTCTTTTATGCAGTGCCTGTTCTAGCCTTTCATAAGGTTCTTGTTGTTGTTTTTATGATAGATATGTAGAAATTTTTTACATATTCTGGATCCATGTCCTTTGTCAGATATATGTGCTATGTATATTTACTTAATAGGTTCTTATCTATTCATTTTCTTAAATGTGGTATATTCTGGTAAACAGAAATGTTTAATCTTGATATTGTCCAATTTATCATTTTTTTTAGTTCATGATTTGTGCTTTGTCTGTGTGTGTGTGTGTGTGTGTGTGTGTGTGTTTGTGTTGTGCAAGAAATCTTTGTCTATCCTGAGGTTGCAAAGACATCTTCTTATGACTTTTAGAAGATTTATACTTCTGAGTTTGTGTTGAGTTTATAATCCAATCCAACTTAACTTTTAGTATGGAGATAGTATAAAGGTTCACTTTTCCCCCAATGTCTA
This sequence comes from Graphiurus murinus, assembly GCA_004027655.1. Taxonomy (NCBI): domain Eukaryota; kingdom Metazoa; phylum Chordata; class Mammalia; order Rodentia; family Gliridae; genus Graphiurus; species Graphiurus murinus. The sequence continues at coordinate 11,506 of PVLC010028314.1, forward strand.
TTTCTTAATAATAATTTGCCCATAGTTTGGGAAATAGTGGTATTCCGGTATAAATACCTTAGTTTACTTGTAAGTTGTACATGTCTTCATCATGCTGATTTTATTTCTTACTGCATTCAATATTCTGGTAGAAGTAGCCATCCTAATATCGAGTAGTATTACAAGAATAGATCATTTAAACTGCACATCCTACAGCAGCTAGAGACTTTGTGTTACATAAATATTTCACTTTGATTTTTTTCTAAGGCAGGAACTCAGATATAAAAAGAAAAACTCTTAGGTTTCTAATTTTAGTGGAAGTTTTATAATTTGACTCACAAGTACAACTATTTAGAATGAAATGTTTATAAGTGTAAAATATCCATGACTGGCTCATGCACTCAAAATGGGGTAGGGAGGGAAGCAGTGGGCCAGCCCGGAAACATGAATTCAGAAGGCTATAGAGGACAGCTGCTTGCTAGGAAGGTGCTAAGAGAACTCGTGGGCAATTCCTTCTTGCTTTTTCTCTCTTTGTTTAAACCCTGCCTGCAAAATAGAAATGACCTTGATTTGTGCTGAAAAAGAACATAGCTACTCCTCTAACTTTAGATGGAGCCTGGGAGGACTGGAGAGTGGGTGATGGTGTGTGGTGCAAATCATGAAATCATGAAGAATCATTTGTTATTTGAGAATCAGTTAAGTCCACTTTCTCTACCCTTTCAATAGAATTCAGATTCTATTCAGTGTCTGGTTCAACACAGTCCACTATCTCTCACCTGTAAAGCTTCTGATAAGTTGTCAAGGATTTCCTACAGGACGCAGGAGTGACCCAGAGATTACTGAATTTCATATTATGAATTATTTTGATTTCTATATTAACAAGGCCTAATTACCATGTGTTATATGTTTCATTGTACAACTAGGAAATCACTGTGTATGTATATGTTCATGTGTGTGCACGTAAGAGGTTAAGTGGGGAAATGGGAAGAGAACTCGTGGGCAGTTCCTTCTGGCTTTTTCTCTCTTTTTCACTGCTAGGAAAGTTACTGTGCCCTCACTGTTTTTGTAAAATGTGCTCGGTGTCATCCTGAAACCTTTAGGTGATGGTCAGATGAGGTCCTGAGTTCATCTGGAGAGCCAACATTCTCTGGTATGGGGAAAGGGCAACCAGATAAACCCTGATGGGGACAATTTCTTTATAAAGGTTTTATAAAATAAAATATATTCTATTCCCTTATATTTAAGCATCTCTCAAGATTAAGGGGGAAATTTTCAAGACATAGTGTGTATCCTCAATACCAATAATTATTTGATGTGCAATCATGAAGTACTTGAAGGCTACATGTATAAAATCACAAAAGTCATAGCTAGAGACATAACTATCTAGGAAATCACTGTGTATGTATATGTTTATGTGTGTGCATGTAAGAGGTAAGTGGGGAAATGGGAAGAGAACTATTATTTGACAAGAATAGCTATTATTAATATTATTATTATTATTATTAAACAATAATAGCTAACATTTATCAAGTACTTAATAAGTGCCACACACTTTTCTGAGTACTATTCATGTCTTAGCTCATTTATTCACCATGAAAAAACTATGAAACCACTACTATTTTTATTATCAATTTATAAAAAACTGAGAAACATAAAGAGTAGAATGTGACCTGCCCCAGATTACATTCAAACTCAGGCGGTGTGGTTCTAGAGGCAGCTGCCTTCAAGATATGGGCTGAATTGTGTCTCCCCAAAACTCAGATGCTGAAGACCTCGCCCCCAGTGTGACCGTATTGGAGACAGGGCCTATGAGGTAAAGCTGAATGAAAAGAGCCTTCTCCTTCTCCTTTCCACCCTCCGAGCCACACACTGAAGAAAGGCCATGGGAAACGTGAACACGCAGCAAGAAGACGCCATCTACAAGCCAGGAAGAAAGCCCTCACCAGAATCCAGCCATGCTGGCCCCCTGATGCTGAAATTTCCACTTCTAGCCCTGTGAGAAAATAAATGTTTACTGTTTAAGCCACCTAGTATATGGATTTTGTTATAGTGGCTTGAGAGAACTAAGACACTATAGAAATCACTCTTCCCAGTACTTTTAGAATCGGGAAGAACATAAGATTTAATTTCTACTTCACCTAAAATTTCTTCTCATGCTAGGAAACTTGCCCCTTTTTACCCTTTCATGGGGTACTAAAAGCAACTGAGAAATTGAAATCTTATTGGATTTTATCATTATAAATATTCATAGATTTTTTAAATATGCATATCAGTACATGCAGGTTAAGACATGTTTACTGCATTGATCTATGCAAAAGAAACATAAAAGCTTCTGATCAATATAAATGTAAAGGTTTCTGGTCAGATTTTTTAGCATAACTAGATTTTCAGGAAATGATTCTGGGACTAAAATGGAATAAGAATGAAGTCCTCAAACAGTAGCTGTTACAGCTGTTACTCCTCGTTTATTAAAAATAATCACAAAGCATTACTAGTAATGCCAAATCTCCAGCATTCTGATCTTGTGAAATGAATTATCAGTATCTAAAAGGTCTTTGTCAACTCTAACATCTATAAACATTTAAGTGGTATTGAGCAGATTCTATAATCTGATCTGCTTTTAACTGTGGAAATCAATGCAGTTATTAAGAAGCTATTTGAATAATTCATGCTATAAGAGAAGGCCTTGAGAGTAGCCATAATGTGCTCGCATCCTAATGGTATTTTAAACAAAGTTGTGTCTTGCTACAATGCACATTTAGGAAGCAGACCATCCCCCATCCATCAGTTCAGAGGCGGTGATGGGAGAAATTCTGACAGTTTCAGTGGAACAGCTGAGCTATCTGGCTTTGATAAATAAGGGAGTTAAGGAAAGATTCTTCCTCCAGTATCTATCTCAGAGGAAGATGGTATCTGCCTTTCCCTTCACTCACTGCCTTGTTGGGGTTTGACATTCTCTTGGAGATACCCTTCAGTGACAGCACTGCAAGGCCATCCAACCAAGTGAAACAGACTGACTGCATGTTCATCAGCCCAATGGAAAGTACATATTAAGTGCCAAACGGTTAACTCTGGGTAAAGACATTTGGGCAAATATACTTTTATTTCTATGGAAGTTTTCAATGTTATATGATACATTTCTCACACGTTGAAATCAGAAGTAACACCAGCTTTCAGAGAGAAAGAGACAGAGAGAGAGAGAGAAAGAGAGAGAGAGAGAGACAGAGACAGAGACAAAGACAGAGAGAGACAGAGAGAGAACACAAGAGAGCACGTTTTTAGCTGGATGTTGTGGTACATGCCTATAATCCCAGTACCTGAGACAGAAGGATCACAGGTTCCAGAACAGTCTCAGCAGTGTAGCAAGATTCTCAGCAGCCTAGTGAGACCTTGTTTCAAACAAAAAATAAAAGGGCTGCGATGTATCTTGGAAGTAAAATGCCCCTAGGTTCAATCCCCAGTATTTTTTAAAAAAGAGTTTTAAGTTTCAGACAAGTAACAAAGAATATGAGACTCTAAACAATGTCCTCAAAAGTTACCTAGTCTCTGCCTACCTCATCCAATATTTGAAGCTCCTCCATAACAGATCCTGAAGCCAGTCTATATAAATCCTTCCTCTATGTTGCAAAACCAGTCTCTATGAATTCTTCCTGTTCCCAAGACTCACTGCCATCTTCTGCAGGATAACCAACCACTAGTCAGGAAATTATGACCTAAATGCTGAGCCTAAATCTGTCTTTCTACCCATCTACTGATTTGTCTTAACTTTTCATTGGGGGTCACTCAGTCAAGCAGAACCCCTCTTCTATCTGCTCTCCCTTTGGATACTGGAAGGCAATAAGTATGGTCTTTCTGAGTGTCCTCTTCTTCAGGCAAAGTGCTCCAGCACCTCCACTCTTCTCAGGCTCTGTCAATGAACATGTCTACTTCAGCATCAGTGAAAGAGTCTACAATTGTTTACTTCTGGAGACCATGTATGTGTTAAAACCCAGTGAGCATGTCCGTTATTAAAAACTACCTCAGCCAGGCTGCCCAGAGTGAGTACTGGTTACTTTAAGAAGAGGAAGAAGGGCATTCCAGGTGGAGAGGATCCTAGGGGAGGTGGAAAGCTTGGGAGATTCCTGCAACAGTAAGTAGCTGGGTGTAGCCAGGGTGCAGCCAATGTGGAGCCCAGTGTTAATAGATGGGACTGGAGATGAAACAAGGGCAGAATGTGGAAAGTTCTGTAGCTTAGGAGGCGAACCATGCAGACAGGCTTGAGGGGATGCAGAATATAATGGTGGCATTTAGGCAACAAAGAGAAGGAGCTAACCCAGATCTGGTAATTGGTTTGGTAATAAAAATAACTTCTTATGTTAGTGTGTGTTTGTGTGTGTGGTGCTAGGGATGGAACCCAGGGGCATTCTACTTTTAAGCTACACTCCCAGATTTGTTTTATTTTTTACTTGGAAACAGAGTCTCTCAAAGTTGCTGAGAACCTTGCTAAGTTGCTGAGGCTGGCTTCGAACCTGTGATCTACCTGTCTCAGCCTCTCAAGTACTGGGATTACAGGCATAAGTGCACAGCAGAAAACGTCATCCATATAGATGGCTATAAAAATAACCTTCAAACCTTAGTTAGGGACATGATGAAAGTTTATTTCTCATTTGTAGTGCAGTTCAGTACTATTGGGTTAGAGGGTAGTATTTATAGGTGAGTGGGTGGGCTGTATACAATCCTTGAAGGGCCCAGACTGCTTCTGTCTGAGAACATTGCCATCTTCCACAAGGTTCTCCCAGAATGGAAAGAAAGATCATGAAAGACTGTGCAGAGGATTTTATGACCAGGCCAAGATGTGGTGTACATCACTTCTGCTCACAACTCAAGGCACGGGGCTCCAAACTTGCTGGAAAAGAAGCTCGGGAATGTAGTTACTGGAGGAAAATGCAAAAGGGCAGCTGACCCCAAAGGGGGTCTGTCTCCAGAAGACTGTTTTGTTCTCCAAGAAAGTCTATGCTTACTGATATCATTAGGGCTGGTAGATGAGATGAACATAAGAATAGGCTGCATAATAAACAGGCAATTATACAAGGATAAAAGCACTTGCTATACTGGATGGTGAAATTCCATATGTTACTTGTGTCCCAGGATTGACTGGAAGCTTGTGTAAGGAAGCAAGGTGACTTTCATTTTTATATTGCTAGCATGCAGCACAAGACATTTCTGCCACAAATGTCCATTTATACTTGGGGATGAATGGATGAATGAATGGTTCTCCATCCACTCTTTCTACTATTCCTAACTAGATGGCTAAAACATGAAGATCAAAAGATCAAGATGTACTGGATCATGGCTCCTCTGAGCTCTGGGGGTCATGATCCCTGGGTAAACAGGACAAAGGTAAAGCCATCTCTTTTTCAAGACTATGAGCTGGGACTCATTCACCATTGAATCCTTAGCGCTCAGCACTCTTACAAATTATCTGTTAAGTGAATGAATGCAAAATGTTCAAAAGTATTTTTATAAATAGGTAATCAGACCATAGCTCTATTAACTGCAATTTCATACCAAGAGTAACAAAATTTGAGAACAAGACCAGCCGTAGAGCACCAACAAAGAGTTAGTTTTACTATGACTTATAATAATTATCTTTATATTTCTTTAAAATACTGTCTATGCTTATATTAGTTCTGTAATACCAGTTCTTTTTTTTTTTTTTTTTTTTTTGTGGTACTGGGGATTGAACTCAGGGGCATTCTACCTCCGAGCTACACCCCCAGTCCTACTTTTTATTCTTTATTTTGAAACCGGGTCTCACTAAGTTGTGGAGTGCCTCACTAGGTAGTTGAGGCTGGCCGTGAACCCAGATCCTCCGGTCTCAGCCTCCCAAATGCTGGGATTAAAAGCGTGCACCACCACGCTCAGCTTAGTTCTGTAATACCAGTTCTAGTAAATCTTAGGCTGAGATTTGTTTTTTAGAAAGTTGTAATAATTTTCAAAAAAAGTGAAATGGTGGAAATCATTTGACAACCTTCAATCCAGATTCTAACAGTGGTCATTTCTTCTGCAGATGTAGAAGAATGCCTTCTTCTTTTTGGATTAAATCAGTTCAAGCCGACATATCACTAGGAAACTGAAAAGGCAGGAAAGGCAGTCTTCCTTTCCCAGTCTATAAATAAACAGGAAAGCAAAGATAAAACTGAAGTTGCTCCCAAGCCAATATTTTAAAACTTATGTTGACCTGTCTTAAATACCTTAAAACTGGGACTGATTTTTGTTAAGGAAAACAAAACAAAACAAAAAAACCCTCATATATCTTAAACTAGGAAAAAATTCATAATGTGCTTCCTTTCTTGACACTTTGTGTAAACTTTGTGTTAAGGAACTAGACAGGATCCTTAAAATCTATTTACTTATGTTAAACTAATTTAAGTGTTTGTTCTTTGGATGCTGGTGATTGTATTCAAAATAGCCAGGATTAACTGTGTAAGGGGAGAGTGTCCTTGTTCCAGGGCCTCCACAGTTTTTATCTCCTTTGAGATACTGAATAAAGAAGCAACAGATTCAAAACTAACCCAAAGAAAGCATTTTCTTTAGAATATACACAGGTACCTATATTTGGATTAAAACATAAACATCAATAATTTATCCTTCTGGAAGTAACCTCAATGTTCTTTATTACTAATTTTCAAATCTACTTAAATCAAACACATCAGATAAAATATAAAAATAAATCTTTAATGCAGAATAGTGGGTAAAATTATCTATGCTCTCCATCTAATTTGTTTCAGAATTATAGAAGTCCAGTGAAAACCAGATAGATCAAACTCAAGTAACGACACACTTAAATCCATTCAAGGAGGCTGCTCAGAGAATGTGAGGGATAGGATCTAGTTTGCAGACCAGAAAATCGGATCCATTCTGACAAGGCTCCATGGAATTATAGGAACTGGGAGGAGAGGGGTGAGTGTTTGATCTGGAGGCCTCTGTGCCCAGGGAATCCCAGAGTTCTCCTCTCTAGGCCCAGGGCTGCTGTGGTGAGTGACAAGCATTCCCACCCAGCGTGTGCTTCTGCCAGGTCTCTGCACAATAGGCTTCCACTGACCTCCCCGTCAGATTGGAGATCATGAGTGCCAAGTGCTTGGTTAGCACTGGAGGGCATAGCATGGATCAGGACACAGAACCTGCCCTCACAGGGCTTACACTCTATCAGGGGAGATCTGCATTCATACACAAGTGACAACATGAAAGTGTCCCAGGAGAAAGCAGGAGCTATGAGATCGCATTATAGTGGTTCATAACCTGGTGGTGGTGGTGAGGGGGCAGGGATGGCTTTTGGAGAAAGTGATAAGTTCTGTATTCCCTCAAGTTACTTAAAGTTGCAATGCCTTAGTATCTTCATCTGTAGAATAGGGTAATGGTAGTACCTATCATACAGGGCCCTCATGAGGATTAAATCAGATAACGAATGAAAAAGCGCTAACCATAGTGGTGAACATTGGGTAAAGGACCAATAGAGGTTTCTGCAATTCTTATTATAATGATGCTTAATACTGCTCTTATTATTAGTCTGGATGAGGAACGAAAGTTAGCTAGACAAAAGCAGGCAGTGGAGGCAGGAAGGAATAATTCCAGACAGAGATATGCAAAATCCTCGAGGCTCAAACGTTAGTGGCACCTCTAGGTGGTTGGTTAGAATTAGAGCCCACAAAAAGGCAATAAACTAAGGGATCTCTAGAAGAGAAGATCCTTTCTGGATCCTTTCCGAAAGTTCCCCTTCTCAAGTACCCTAAACATACTAACAGTATTTTCTTTTGACTCTATTTTCCCTTCCAGAGACCATATCATGATCTTTATTTTCTTTTTTTTTTTATAATTTTCTGCATTTTCCAGTTTCTTTCCTAATTACTTTCATAATTTAAAAAAAGAAAGATGTTTAGAAGCAACCTCTTCGTTATTTCCTTCTCCGTAACAACTTAGCTTTTGCAAAGTGCAGCCTTTATCCACTGCCCTTAATGTCACTTCCCATTCATTGAACAACTCATTACCACCACTCCATGAAAAATGGCTCTTAGAAAGGTCTTCAAATAAAACACCATCTAGCACGATGTTTCTACAACACAGATCTGTCTCTCGCTCAGAGGCTTAAAGCAGTCCATGGCCTCCTCTGCCCTATAAAACCAAACCCAAGCTCCCTAGCAAAATCATCCAGTGGCCCAGGACCTAAGGCCATCTACCGTTCCATCCAGCATCATTCCCTATTCACACCCATCCTTTCCTGTTGCTGTTCACACCCACTCCCAGCCACATGGAATGTATTTCCTGAATACAGCCTGTAATTGATGCCCCATCACCTTAGCTCATTTTAGTTTTTGTGCCAAGAGTGGCCTTCCAACCTTCCCCATCTAACAAAATTCGACTCCTCCTTTTCAACACACTGGGCTCCAATATGATCCCCTCGAGCAGGAGTTTTTCTCCTATTCTACCCATCTCTCCACAAAACGCTGACCTTTGGGCGCCACCTCATGCATAGTGCCTCCAGATCACCTTCCAAAGAGTTAGATAAATAAACAAGTTATCCCTGCTTCTATTAGAATTCTATCATGGCAGAACCTTCATCTACTTAACTGTTGTTTGCTGCTATATCTAGTTCATAACTCATAGATGTCAATGTTGTTGCTATTCAAATTAAGAAAATATCAGGCCGGGCATGGTGGCACATGCTTGTAATCCCAGTACTTGGGAGACTGAGACAGGAGATTGCAGGTTCTAGACAAGACTCAGTAACCTAATGAGACCCTGTTTCAAAACAAAACAAACAAACAAACAAACAAAATCAAAAAAGGGCTGGGGATGTAGTTTGGAAGTAGAATGTATGTGAGTTCAATCCCCAGTACTGGAAGGAAGGAAGGAAGGAAGGAAGGAAGGAAGAAAGGAAGGAAGGATCAAAATGGTTTTCTTTGAGGAAATCTCATGAGAGGTTGATTGTTTAAGCTATACATTGAAAAGATATGAGGACAACACAGTACTCCAATTATTCACTTTTTTCTTGAAATGTATTTATCAATTCAGCACCCAGTTAAGGATTGCTTGCTGTTTGCCAGGTACTGTGCTAGGCACTAAGCACACAATTGTGAATAAGATACTAAAGAAACACACAAACACATACAAAACTATTAATTGTAATAAATGCCATACAGGAAAAGAACATGGGACCACGACAACTTGGAGGAAGCAACAGTGATAATAGGAAGTGATGGCTGAAGAGAAATAAACCATGTACAGAATCAAGAAGAAGCATACTAAAAAAGAAGGGAAATGTCCTGGAAGGTCCTGAGGTATGAGAGCACTTGGCACATCTGAGAAAGTGAAGGCCGGCATAGCCCTGTACCCTGGGAACCTGGGGAGGAGCATGAGGAGCCGCCAGCACTGCTCTAAAGAATACTGGTTTGGTGACAGAGACTGCACCCCCTTCTAAGGGCACTCATAAGTCACTATCTTTGGAAGTGGAAGAAAGGGGATCAGATTTACATTTTTTAAATACCCTGAAGTGAGGAATTAAACTTCCTTTTAGGTAGAAATATTGGCAAGACGGAAATGTTCTCCATTGATTTGATTCCTCAGTACACTTACAATATTGGTGATTTGAACATCCGTCAATCAAATGCTATATTCATTGGTCAAATATTTGACTTT
>PVLC010028315.1:0-21158 GCA_004027655.1 Graphiurus murinus
AGTAATAATTTTAGGAATAAAACAATAGTTCAAGAAAATAAGATATGGTACAAATTGCTTGGACACAGTAAATATAGCAGAAGATTGATTTAGTGAGCCTGAATCAGATTCCTTCCAAAAGTCATAATTAATGAGAGAGGAGAAAACAAACAAACAAACAAAAACAAAAACAATAAAGGATGTGGAGGCTAGAAATGGAATTGCCAAGAGTTGAATAATAGTTCAAGATAATTTTCTTCCACCCCAGCAAGCACTCATTGTTCACTTCCTTGTAGGTCAGAGTGCAAAGGGCCCTTTAGTTGAAATCACAATCTCAAGTTTGAAATCACAATCTCAATTTTGAAATCTGAATGTTTCTGCTTCCAGAAATGAATCACAATGTTGAATTTGGTTTAGTTTCAAGCCTGCCTCTTTCCCCACACGGGGCCCCGGACTTCAGTGGATAGAAGGGCCTGGTTGCAGTCTTCCTTGCTCCACTTCACACTTCTCTAACTGCTCTCTACCCTCACCCCTACTCTCCATCCCCCTGCTTGTTGCGGTTTTGATTCCTCCAAGGTCTCAGGTTGAGGAGGAAGATGGAAGAAAAGATAGAAAAATGCTTTAAAAAAAATGGATTCCATCTGAAGTTGCTGCTGAACTCTCTGAATCAGGGTATTTTGTGGGCTCTTTGGGGGGATGCCCTCCTCAGCCCCTCTGTTCTGTTGTTCCTGGACAGATGTGGGCGCACTATATCAGATGATATATTTCAGTTCTTTATTCTGTCCTTGGATTTCAGCAACCCCTGCCTCTCAACTACCACCACCAGTTTCCTTCCCCACCTCGATGATATCATTGAATTGGTTGAAGACACGCCTGCTCTCCAACCCTACCCTACACACACATGCACACACACACACACACACACACACACACACACACACACACACACACGCTTCTCTCTCCCACCTGGTTTACAACGGAGCCACAGGAAATACAAATCATTTGTTATAAAAACCTGTGAAGGCAGGCTGATATCAAAACTCTCCTGGCTCTGCCCTGAAGCTCTCCATGCCATCCTCCCTGGACTCCCCAAGACACCAATTTCTGCATCCACCAACTATAGGAAACACATTACAAAGCTCTCCAGATGTTTCCATTGATTCCTCTTCACTCTCTGGAGTTGTGAAGAACTTAGCACTGGAACAGCTCTCTTCAAAGAAATTTGACAAAATTTTTGTTTTCTCCTCATTCAATTGTGGCCAAAGGGACTCCAAAGACAGATAACAGCCTGGGTTCTTGGTGTCATCTTGTCTAGTTCCAAATACGTGTACCAAAAAACTCTGACTCAGTTCTGTATCTTCTCTCTCTCAGTTTCATTATTTGTGAAACATGGATAATAGAAGGACTTAGCTGTAGAATTACTACCAGGATTAAATAAGATAATGCATAGAGAACACTTATAAGCATACTGAAGGTTCTTAAAATGGTTAATCTCTGTATAAGTAGTAGATGTTATCATTATGATAGAATGACCCAGTTCCAAAATCATAGTTTCCTCCTTATGATTTTGGTATCAAAGTTTATAAATTTCCCTGAATCCATGAGTAGGTGTGCATAAATATGAATCATACTGAAGAAAAGCCCTAGATAATTTTTATTATTATTTCCATATAATTTGCTGACAAAGTACAAATGATTGGCAAAATTGGAAACTGCATTGATGATGACACTTCTATAAAAGATGACTAAGGCTGCTATTCCCTCATTCTCTGATATAATAATTTTTCCCTCTGGCTGTTAGGAACATCAATGAATAGGGATACCCTTTCTTCCTTTAGAGACTTACAAGTATGACTCCATCAAAGTTCAGTTGAAATATCATCTCCTTGGTGAAAGCTGAGATTTACTCAAATAGACTTGAGACTTGTTTCCTTCCTTCTTCTAGAACCCATCATATTTGTAGAGTTCTTTCTTCTTGTCTAGCTCCATGGTGTTTCGTTTCTCACTGTCTATATCCCCTTTTGGACTGAACCTTTGTTCTTAGCCTTAAACATGACATTGTTTTTGGATACTGTTCTTTACCCATTCATTTCAGCCATGCCCAGTGGATAGGGTGACTATACACTCTGGTTCGTCTTTCCTCTTCATCTTGATAACTTCATTTTGACTTTCAGATTCCCCTTCCACTTGAATCTGACACCCCTCCACAAATTTTTCTTGTGCTTAATGGAAGCTTAGAAATTAAAATTAAGCTAAAAGTTAAGATAAAATTTAAAAAGTAATCCTTCCATATCAGAGTAGACAAGGTGGGAATAAAGGAAGCCAAAGGATTTGAAATCTAGATGTTGAAGGCAAAATGTTTTGCAGGTGAAGATGTGCAACTGTAAGTTTGTAGAGGCAGAGAGAACAACATCAGCAACACCACTGTTCCTTGGAGACATGAAAAACTTGTGGTGCTAGGGACCATGAAGATGATGTGTGGGAGTATAATAGTGGGACCAGGGAGAATGAACAAAGGTAACTCTGGGAAAAGGATGTGAAGGTCAATGAAAACTAATACATTTGAGTTTTGTTATTTATACATTGTGGTGACATACAAGACTGTTAAGTGGGGTGGGGAGGGTGACAAGATGGGACATGTATTTCAGAAAGATCTCTCTGACCACCAAGAGGTTGGTTTGGAAGGGCGACTCAGTGTCTGGCATCTACCTGGAATGGTCAGTCCTTCTTTCCTGTATAGTGTTCTGGCTGTCTCCCATCTTTTCCAAACATTGTGCGATGCCTGAGGAATGTGTTTGGACCTCAGATCTAAGGAAAAGAACTCTTAGTATGATATTTGTATTGGGACAATGGGGGAGATACTCAGGATGAGGGGAAGTAGACACAGGATGTTTGATCCCAATGATTATTGGAGAACGAATACAGCTAGTTCTGAGGATTTTCCTCAAAAGAAGACAAAGCATTTAGGTGATACTGCAGTGAGGAAAAGATATGAGTGGCCAAGGAGCTGCAGATGGGCAGGACAGAAGGAAGCTGGAGATATACAGATGTCACCCTGGACCTTTGTGATATGAATGGGGCCCGTGCATGGTCAGTCTCCTTATTGTTCTGACTTTAGTATTTCCCCAGGCCCTGTTCCTGTTGCTTTGCAGAGAGGAGTGTCATCACTGGGTAACATGCCCCTTCTGGCCAGAGTCCTCTGTTCCTGGTTGAAGGCCACATCTCAAATCTAGCCTCTTCTGTCCCCTTGTTAGATGAAATAGCCAGCGGTAAGTTAACTTAGCAGCCTGAGTGGAGAATTAGATCCTTGAATTTTTTTCCTCTTTCTTATGGCCCAGGGCCCTTAAGGGACTCACATAGAGAGGTAGACCCTGGGTATGGAGTTCAAAGATTGCTTGTTTTTAAGCTGATATCATAGTTTGCTTTCAAGTTCAAAAATACGTACAACCAATATCTGTTCTTAAGAATTATAAATTCATTCCCTGGTCTCCAGAGTAAAGCCGTTATCAGAAAACATTTCATCAGTATAAAATCATAATTGTGGCCCCAGGTCATTTGGTTTAATAAATCAGTGTGGCTGAATAGTGGCTTAAGAGACTTTATTTCCAGGAGAACTGGTGGGATTATGAGAAAAGCTCCTAATGACTGATATCTCATGGTGGAATCTTAATTACCACAGAATTCATAGAATGCACCTGATCGCTCTGCAGATGATTTGATTAGAAACCACATTTTTAAATCTCTTCCTGATGAGTCAGTGATAGCATCCTTGGGGAGCCAAGTCTGTGCGTAAAGTCTCATGCATGCAATAAATCTCACCCTTGAAGAAAAACAAAATTCTTTTAAAATGTCCGTTTTAAATTTCCAGCCTAAAAAAATATTACTATGCTTTTCTTTTCTTGACAAGACTGTTTTAGAATAAGGATGTGTTGAAGCTAAAACACCTTTCTAGTTGATATTTCCTGCTGTTTATCAACCACTGTAGCTAGAGGTCATTTAAAACTTGTAGCCCAGAATATGTGGTTTCACACCATATAAAGCCAACCTACTTATTCATGCATATATTTGGTATAGATAGCTTCTGAGCCCCCTGGAAGAGCTATATACCAAATGTCTCACTGGATGCTTAAGCAATAAAAATGGTAAACAAAGACAAATATTGTGTCTTGATTTCTTGAGCTTATAATTTACTGGATACACTAAATTAAAAAAAATCACCCAAATAGATGTAAAGGAGCAGATACTGGTGCCATGAAACAGATAATACATGAAACTTATCTGTATTGATCAAAGAAAAGTAGTTTTCTGAGAAATGATCATTGGACTGAGATCTAGAAGAGTGGGGGATGATTTCATGAAGGGAGGTTAGGGGAAGGGTTGAGTGTCAGGGCATGAAGGCATAAATTGCATTCTGGGTACAAGGAAGGAAGGTACAAAGGCTCTGGGCAGGAAGGAACTGGAGGATGGTCAGGCTGGGAGTATGTGTTAATATGTAAAAAAAGAAACTGGCTGAAACAACCTTGTTTGCTATGCAGTCAGATGAATAATTCAGACAATAAATGTGAAAACAGGAAAAAGTTTGGAGTAGTTAAAGCCTCAAGATATGGGCTGGGATCTGTATTGAAATCTGGATGGTGTGGGGAGTGCTAAATAAGTGGCATCTAGTTTAGGTTAGACACTCACTGACACTTTTGGAGGAGAGAACCAAAGGGCTGAAAATTAGTCATGAAAATCAGGCAGAGGAAAATGAGATACAACGGTACACCGCCGGGTGATCAGGGGGAAGCTCACGGGGGAAGTTGCAGAAGAGCAGGCACATGATGAGAGGCCCTGAAGGTCAGGCAAAGAGGTTTCAACCTGAAGAAAGCAGAGGAAAGAGGATAGTGGACATTAGCTAGAAGATATTGAGGCTGCTGGAGTAGACCTGCCCAATCCATCTGAACAGAGCCAATTCAATGTATGCAAATCACAGTGGTGGCTCAATAAAACCTACCTGCAGGTCAATGTCTTCTCCTCTTGAACCAGAAAAGGCTTCTTGTGAGAATAAATGGACAAAGGGTATTTTACCTGGAAAAGGGAAAGGAGGGGGTGTGTATATGTGTGTGCAAGTGTGTGCTTATGTGTGGAGCACACAGAAGTGGGGTGAGAAGCTTGAGAAGTGGTTTCAAGTGTGTAGGTCCATGCCCCTGGAAAGCCCTTCAACAGTGGCCAAAAGAATGGGAAGTAAACTCCCCAAAGCTCCCACTTTTCCAGCTGCTTTTTCCACACTCATGCATGCTAACTTGTCACTCAGTCAATGAAGGTCACTTCCATGCTAATTTCTCTACCCAGGTCCTGATCTCCCAGGCTTCATTCATCTCTAGGCACCCAGGTCCTCCCCAGTGCTACTTGAGTCTCACTTTCAGGAAACTTCAGGCCCTCCTACCAGGAAGAATCCCTTTTTCCTCTGAGTTCACATGGTAGTTGTGCTCCATTCGACTTGCATATAAGAGGCGGTGTCTGAAACATGGGCCTCCACACAGGGGCAGGAGATAATCAGCACATACTTTCAAATGGATGAACATATGAAAAAATGAACAATATTGTTACATCTGTGTTCATCTTTCCTTCTTAGTTGGAATAAGAGTTCATGGTCCCCTTACTCCTCCCTGTAGCCTTCACAGCACAAGACAATTCAAGGTACACAGTATTAAGTTAGGCACTTTGTTCCTGTATGGTTTATTTGAATGAAGTAATAGTTCAGATTCAATTGAGATGAACTTTGATGGCATTATCTAATGGTTTTCAATTGGGGATAGAATTATTCTACTGGGGGTGGGTGTTTGGAAATCTGTGGGGCAGTTTTAGCTGTCTCAATGGCTGGTGAGGCCTTTACTAGCATTTAGTGACAGGATCAAAAATGAAGAATACCTGAAAATAAGGTTCAATACAACCGGGGATGTTTCTGCCTGGAAGAGCACGTGTGAAATGTGTATAAGGTGAGGTGTGCTGCAGCAGTGAGCTGGGAGGTGTGCCTGAGCATGCCACTCCCTGCGGGTTCTGGAGGGGTCCCATGAGTTCTGCCTTGTTCCACCCCCGGTCTAGCTGAGAGATGATTCTACAGAAACACCTGGGCTGGAAGAGGAGGCCAAGGAGGGAGGAGAGAAAGGGAAGACCAGGCTTCAGACACAGGGACTGCCATCCCCTTCCACCTGGAGTGGAGAGTGGGGCAGGGACAGGGCCCAGGCCCAGGAGATGGCAAGTTGCTAGGAGAGCCACTGTCCTAGAAGAGGCTCCTGCCTTTCCCTCACTACGCCATCCCTGCCTGTTGCTCCCAGCTTTCTGATAACTCATTGACAGCCATCTTCTTGTACCCTGAAGGGACCAATAGACTCTAAATGAGTCCAGGTCACTAAGTAGGTACATGGAAACCCCATTCTAATCTTCCTCCAAAAAAAAGGGCTTCTTGCTCATTGCCTTGAAAAGTCCATGGTTCCACTGAGCAGAGCTCATTCTCCCCAATCCTCATAACACCAAAAAAAACTTTCCACCCTAAACACCACCTGCCCAAATAGAAAGAACTGCCTAAATGATGTTGAGAAACTAGAAAATGTTTTGAAAAAGTTGTAGACTCTTCTCCTCTGGGGAAATTAAAAAGAAAACAAGAGAATGTTGTCCCGTTGGCCTCTCTCAACCCTGCCCAGCCCTGTGATACTGAAATCCCAGGGAATGTGAAATTCAGTCCAAATGGTCCAGACACAGCAGACCCACCCCTCTGGCTCAAGCAGGGGTGGACTCAGCCTTCCCTGCTTCCGTAAGCAAGGGCTGCGGACTGGCCTGTGCTCCCTGCAGCCAGGAGAGAGCCTGCTCCCTGAACATATTTTACTCCCAGAGATGTAACCCTGAGAAAACGTGTATACTTACATTTGGCACCCAGATGCTCTTAGGAGGCCTGTTAGCAGCCTATCCCACAGTGGATTTATTTTCTCTTAACTAAGCAAACAGCAGGATTGGCTTTGGGGAAGCAAAGCACAGTGGGTGGCGGGGACTTGAGGCGCTGTCAGGATAAGGGTGGCAGAATGCCTGAAAGGAGATGTGACAGACCTGGTGGAACTTTGTGAAGCCCCTTCCTCCTTTTCCAGAATGGAACCGACTACTCCCCTTCTTACGTTTTATAGCTATATAGGTTTATATAAATAAAAATTAATATAAGCATTCTATTCATTAAATAAATATGATAAATATATTACTATGAATAACATAAACTTACTTTCTCAATCACCAAAATTTTATAATAAATAATTTTATATTGAGAGTATCATATATTTATATATAATGTTAATAATATGCAATCATATATTCATATATAATATTAATAATATGCAAGTATCTATATTACTAATATTATTTGTTATACTAATTTTACTTTTTTTTTTTTTTGCGGTTCTGGGGATTGAACTCAGGGGCATTCTACCTCTGAGCTATACCCCCAGTCCTATTTTTTTTTTTTTTCATTCTTTATTTTGAAACCGGTTCTCACTAAGTTGCGGAGTGCCTCACTAGGTAGCTGAGACTGGTCTCAAACCCAGATCCTCTGGTCTTAGCCTCCCAAATGCTGGGATTACAAGTGTGCGCCACCACCCCCGGCTTAATTTTACTGTTATTAATAATACTTTTGTGTTCCCTACAGTCCTACAGCCCGGAGAACAGCGACCTTATATTTATTCCTGTACTCTCAGTACCTAAACACCTGACGACTTTCTCCCTTATACTTCATGTACATCTGTTTTATTCCAAAGTGCATATAACTTAAATAATTATAGCCTTGACATAATTGATAGCACAAGATCTTGAGAGCAGTGACTGTATTATACTCATTTGTATGTTACAAGAATCTAGCAGAGCTCTATTTACTCAAGAGGTGCTCAGCAAATTTGGGTTGAATCAAATCAAATTGGAAACGTGAGTACAATGAAATCTCTAGTCTGAATGATCAGATACATCGTAATACCATTGAAAAAATGTATGTAAGAAAAAGTACTGATTCAGCTAAAAGAATAAAAGAGCTCTAATAGATATGCCAGAAGACAAATTTAGCTACCTTGAAAGAGAATGAAGTGCTTGACAAAGAAAGTGCTCAGGCAGAGGGTGGACATCTTGATGGAAGGGACTTAGACACTAAATCATCCATTTAAAGGAAGGGGACAGTCATGCAGAGACATTGACCAGGAGCATCCTAGAAGTAGATAGAAAAATTAATGTTTTACCTGGTTATTCTACAAATACAGATCTGGTCACAGAGCTTCAAGAATATCCTGCTCTCCTACTCCAGGATCAACACTAGAGAAGATGCTAGGGATACAGAGAGAAATAAAATACCCCCCCCCCATCTTCAAGTAATTCCTAAAGCCAACTCTTCCTATCTACTATATGAGCCAAGACACTTTTACTGTTAAATTCCTTCAAGATGAGTTTCTGTAACTTAAAAATCAAGAGAATCTGGACTAATAAAGACATCTGTCATTACTTTCTTCAACATATCATTTTTAGAGATTTCTTGAATGAAATGTAAACAACATCCATTGTTCTGAAGGAGAGAATGGCCCATTAAATACTGCTGTATCCTGCCTTCCCCTTTAAACAAGTACTTGGAAGGCTGGCAATTCCCAATTGTATTGGAGAAAAGTTCATTGCTCTCAGTCAATGGTTTTCAAATGAGAATTTTTCTACATAGAGATTACCAATTATCTCGGATGTTTGTTCTCAATCAACACAGGGAGAGAGAGAGAGAGAGAGATAGAGAGAGAGAGAGAGAGAGAGAGAGAGAGAGAGAGAGAGAGAGAGATTGATTGATCTGCGAAAGAGGCCAGGGAGACATGGTCTCCACTCCTTCCACCAATGGCCTGGTGCTTCCTCTTTGAAACAATCAAGCACAGACGTTGTCATGGCCTGCTCTTGGTTCCTATTCTGAGTGAAGAGAGGAGTCAGTGAGCATATAAACCAGACATAAACCTTTCCTCACGCCATGGTGGAAAATATGACAGCATTGCTTAACTGGTTAGTATCTCTGTGTTGTATTGTCTGTCTCTGGGGAATTAAATTGCTTGTGGCAGCAGCATCTCCTTCCTGTTTTGACTCACACTCTAAACATCACTAACTTCTGCAATTGTGACCTCCGTATTGGCTTCATGATGACACTAGTAATCACAAGCATGGCTTGGGTGTACGTGTGCTTCCATAGTGATGGCCAATAGATTTCTATGGTCCCTTTGGAATTCTGTGTCTCAGTCAATGTGTTTGCAGTGAAAGCTTGTGAAAAAGAGTTCGTGATTCCAGCCCCAAACAGTTACATTTCTTTGTCTGATTACTCACATTTTTCTGTCTCATAGAAAAGTAAAAATGTTATCAGATTCCTCTTGTTTGATCTTCCAGAAGCCAAATTCTAGGAGAATGTACATTAGAAGGGTACCTGGTCAAAGGTTAAGATCATCTGAAATACTTAGGAGAGACCTCTGAGTATCCCCACTGTGGTGGCAGAATACTCAGGTCTTTAATACACTTGTGTTGTCTGCCCAGGCAGAGAAAGTGACATCATCTTGATCACTTAGATCGACAGATACAATGCCCTAAAAAATAGCATCATTTGAGCACCTATTCTATTCCAAACATTGTACCAAGGCTTTTGTAAACATTTTCATTCTTTCCTCCACAACAACTATGTACATTTTATAGACAAGGATGAGGATCAGAGATATGAACTGCCTAAGACACCCACCTTCTAATTATGGAGCTGGGATTTAAAGTCTGGAGTCCATGCTCTTCATTTAACAGAGTGAATGTCTTTCTCTGATTCTCTTCTCTTGCACTTGGTACGTCCCTTTAGCTGAGCCATTTCCACAATGGACTATCTGTCCCTGTGTACTAAAAGCTTTATCTCCCCTACTAGTTTCCAAACTCATTATTTTGCTAACTTGTCTATGTACTGAACATTGCTTAACCATCAGTGGGGAGTCAGTAGATGTTTATGCAATAATGGAATGAATGTATGAATTAAGAGTGAATGCATAAATTAATGATTAAAAATCTATAATGAATGCATCATTTCTCCCCTAGATTCTTATGTGACTCTTCCCTAGATGTCCTCTGATTTACCTTTACCCAGATACACTGGAGATAATGCATCATAATTCATACACTTAGGGAACCTGTACAGAGTGGAATTTAAGGAAGGTCCTTTCAATGCAAACCTGCCACAGGCCAAACCCTACTCAGATATGCTCTTTCCATAGAGAGGCATGCTGGAGCATCATCAACCAACTAATAGTTGGTGTGAAGCAAATAGAGGTTTGTGTGAAGGCTCTGCTTGAGCAGGATTAGGGATATGAAGGGCTCACAAAGCAGATGAAATGAGACCTAGAGGGATAACTGGGATGTCAGAAAATTAGTGTTGAGCATGAGAGAATTTCCTCCTTTCTCAGGGGTTGCATTTGTCAACCTCTCTTCAACCTTTCTCACTGACAGGGAAGGACCTAAGGGACGCAGGACAGCAAGAAGTGTTTAAGAGTTGAGCCTGAGCAGGGGTGACAAGGCTCTGAAAGTCCAGATTGTGGCTCTGTTTTCTGGGGTATAAGTAAACTACCTGCAGCACATGACCTTCTCTGAAGGGACCTTTTTATTCCTAGGAGAAATAGTTCACATTCCTTACTACTGTGTCCTCAGCAACTATCCCCACCTCCTGCCCCCAGAGAAAACAGCACTTCCTCCTGTCAACTGTGAATGGAAATCATTTGTTTGTGTTTAGCAGAGATCCTAATCAGGAAGGGAGGAGACAGCCACATCTTACCATCCAATCTGACAGTGCCTTTCAGAGGTATCTATTACTATGTTATAACCATGGAACAAAACAGGCATGTGGGATGGCCATATAATCCTGTTCCAAACTTTGGTCACTATGGGTGGAGAAGGGGCCAAACGAAATTCCCAACTGGTTAAGTCCTGATGGCATAACAAAACAACAGCAAGCAGGGGCAGGGAGACTGCAGAGAGCTCACAGGCACTTGGGAGTTTCCCACCATGTGCCTAGAGCCAGGGGAGAAGTCTGGGAATCACCATGACAACATGAGAGATTGATTTTATCCAATCCCCATCAGATCCCAACTGGCAGAATGCATTATTGACTGTGATGGCCTTCAGTGTCTTAATACTCTTTGACCTCCACGATAATTTTGGTTCTTTCTTGCGAAGTGACAGTCAATGCTACGATTCTGGTCTTCATCATCTCTTCTTGAGAGTGTGGCAATAACTTTCCCACTGTTTTCCCTGCCTCTGATTTTGCCCTCCTCAAATATGTTCTACACATTACAAACCAGTCGATGCTCTTTCCCTTAAAGTCCATCAATCACTCTGTCATGCACAGCGACACTGTCCATAGAACTTTTTGCAATGATGGAAATACTGTCTCCTCTGTCCAATATGGCAACCACCACCTACGTATAACTACTGAACACTGAAACATAGTGCAACCGAGGAACTGAATTTTGAATTTTGTTTAGCTTTAATTAATTTACATTTAAAGAGCGGCATGTCCAGTGACTACCATATTAGACTTTGCACATCTACAGGATGTTAGGGTTTGGGTGTAGAATGTCCCACCAAAAAGCAATGCAGCAAGGTTCAGAGGTGGGGCATGGACAAAGGAGGTGAGTCATGGAGGGCATGGCCTTGAGAACTCTGTCCCTGGCCACTTACTTTCTCTCTGCTCCTGGACACCATGAGTTGAGTTTTCCTTCTACCATGACATGGTGCCATCGTGTTTCTGCCTTGGAGCTGACTGCCCATGGCCTGAACCTCTGAAACTGTGAGCCCAAATAAACATTTCCTTCTCTAAGTTGTTCTTGTCAGGTATTTTGGTCTTAGTGACAGAAAAAGCTGACTAAAACAGAACCTAAGTCTCATAACCTGGCATCAAAGCCCTTTAGGATCTAGTTCCTATTTCTATTACTCATTTTATTCCCTAGCATGTTTCCTACCTGATTTCCACACAAACCAAGCTTCTTTGCCTTTGCTCCAGCTGTTCTCTCTACTCAAGCATCCTTTTCCTCATTATTTACTTTATACATTTCTATTCATATCTCCAGACCTAGGATAAATACCACATTCTCTTAGAAGCCTCTCTGAACTTTTATTCCCCCATGTAATGCATCACTCCCTTTCTTCTACTCCCAAAGACCACTGAACCTGCTTCTATTATAGCACTTATCACACTGTATTGTAATTATTTGTTTACCTGGGCCTCTCGCCCACTAGCTTGGGGATTCCAAATGGCAGAGATTAACTCTTATTCATCCCTGAACCCTATCACCCAGGGAAGTACACATTGAAAATGTGTGGCGAACAGATGCAAACATGCAGAATGAATTCATCATTTAATCAATCAGTGTTTAGCTTAAAGAGCATCCTGAACTGACAGAACCATTAGTGAATTTTTGCAACATCAAAGCCACTGAGGACAGCCCATGATGTCAGGCATAGATTTGTACCCATGCAACCGTGCCTCTAGTCAACAGGGAACTTTCAAATTCGCTTTAAATCTGAAAACACATGGACTAGGGTAAATGTGTTCTGGGCTGGGAGGTAAAGCTGGGGGATGCTGGAAACTGCAGATTCCTAGGGTAAGAAACTAGAATCTTGAGGCCTCTTCTCTGGTTGCTCTGAATCGTTGAATAGTTACTTATGAATGCTTTTAGGAAGCCAATGATTCTTACTCAGGAAAGGGAGGGGGGAAGTATTACATTCTCTTCTAGACAAAGTACTACTATTTATTATATTCCTACCAGGCGGCATGTTTTGTATATAGTATCTCATTTGATCTTTCTAGAAACCACGTTACATTGTGATCTACACTCTACAGATGAAGAAACCAGAGGCTAGCAGGGAGAGACAATTGTGTGAGATTTCCCAGAGAGTAAATAGTAAAGATAGCATTAGAACCCAAGTCTGGAGCCAGGTGTGGTGGTGCATGCTTGCAATTCCAGTACTTGGAAGGCTGAGACAGGAGGATCATAGGTTCAAGTCCAACCTCAGCAACGTAGTGAAGGCCTCAGCAACTTAGTGAGACCCTGTTTCCAAATAAAAAATAAAAATAGGGCGGGGTTTGGCTTGGAGATAGAATGTCCCTGGGTTCAGTTCCCAGTACCACACAATAAAATAAAATAAAACCCAAGCTTACCTCTAAAACATAATTCCCCAGCTGCTTTGTACATACAACTAGAGACATCACATGAAAACTTTTGTATGTTTGAGCCACTTGTTGCCTTAAGGTGATTTTATATTCCCCTGAAATGTCAAGGAATATTAGAGATGAAAATGCACACAAAATCATCTGATCGGCCCACCTTATGCAGTACACCTGGGTAAATTAAAGCCCAAAGAGACACATGCCAGCCCAGAAGCACACATGGCCAATGGCAGAGTCAGCAGCGCCAGTTTTCTAATGTCAGGCCAGGGTTTCTCATTTAAAACAGGTGCTTCCAGCACTTTCCCTGCTCCACAGCACTAACTCCTCAGGGCTTCCAGGACACTAGGAAGCATGTGCCGACTTACCTGAGGGTGTTCTGTGGTGCAGACCCTCTAGAAAGCAAGTTAACAATGTGTACCAAGGATCTGGACGCCACTTAAGAGAATCAACTAACTGATCTCACTTCCTGGTAGTCATCCTAAGGAAAGAATCTCCAATGTGGGCAAAGATGATCAGCCTTACTTTTTTTTTTTTTAATATACTTTTACTGGTACATTGTAATTATACAACATAACGAAGTTCAGAGTGATAGAAACACACACGCACACAGCACTTGATGCGTTTCCCTCCAACATCACCCACTCCCCTTCCTCCCTCTACACGTCATTGAAATCTGTATTGATAACGTCGTATGTGTACATAGCATTATTTGAATGATTTCCTTCATCAACTCTCCTGTTTACTCTCTCCAACTTCCTCCCCAAATCCTCATCTACTCTTCTACTGGTATCTCTCCTCATTTATCTGGTCCCTTTTGTTTCCCAATTTCTCTCTAGTTTCCACATATGAGAGAAAAGAGATAATCTTCCATTTTCAGCTTTATTTATTTATTTATTTATTTATTTATTTATTTATTTATTTTTGTATTGTGGTACTGAGGATAGAACCCAGGGACATTCTACCTCCAAGCTATACCACAGCCCTATTTTTTATTCTTTATTTTGAAACAGGGTCTCGCAAAGTTGTGGAGGGCCTCAGTTAAGTAGCTGAGGCTGGCGGTGAACCGCAAGCCTCCTGCTTCAGCCTTCCAAGTACTGGGATTACAAGTGTGCACCACCACGCCCTACCAGCCTTGTTTATAATGGCAAAAACAGCAGCAGACTTAAATGCTTTCAAGTCATGTTAACAAGAGTTTCTGACACATAATATTATTAGAAAAAAAAAATAACTGATATAAGCGACACTCGACCCAGTGCACAGCCCATAGTCAGCACTCAGTTAAATCAAGTATCTCAGGACTTTACATTTTTCACTTCTCTTCCCAGGTAATATCAGAAGATAAGAGTATGTGAGTCATAGCAGACTGAGAAGATAAATTCTAGGTTTGAAGATGAGCAGAAAAGAGGATTCCAATTTGGTTATTTGCTGTCCCTTAGGTTTGTTATAGAACTACATAGCAAGGGATGCTTCAGTGACCACAAGAATTAGTGAACCTGCTTCTCAGGGCTTCCATTTATTCCCCAGAAAAATATCTCCAAATTCTCAGTGTCCTCAATCAATGCAAAGTGGGAAATAGGCTGCGTCAGAGGGGACCATTCTAAGGCCTCATGGCTTTTTCCACCATTTTTGAAGGAACAAGCATACAAGTATCTACCCTATTAACATAAAAAGGCATTTCTTGCCACATGCCTATTACTACCACATATTCTTCCATAATTTATTTCATTCTCTGTCTTCAGATCTATTTGAAATACGCTGACAGTGGGCTTATACATGGCCTAACTCCACATGGTACTTTAGTAATTAATGTCTTTGAAGGGTTCAAAATTCCCTCTTCTCTCACCAAGAGCCATGCTTGATCTCATTGAGACTCCTTTTCCTGTTTGCAAAACAAGGATAATACTGACTACCTGGACTTTGTGTGAGGATCCAGCAGTACACCTGTGAATGTGTTTGCACAGAGCACTGCACCAAGCAGAGACTCTACCAAAGGGAATTCCACCCTTCTTGGTGCTGGACCACTTATGCAAGAGAAAAGAAAGATGAATACCCATGGGACTAGCATACAGAAACTAGGTATGGGTGACAGTAAAGAAACCATGAACCCCAGGCATCCAGACAAATGTGGTGGCACGGTTAGACCAATTGGATAATATTCACCCAGCTTGCAAACTATTTCCACTCACATCTTCTGGATTATTGACACATCTTTCCTTAGGCAAACAGGCAATCTTGTTGGTTCCTCTTTTGCAAACAAGGAGCCTCAAGTTTTAAGAGGCCATGTAACTCACTGAGGTCATGGTGAATGTGGGGCTCAATTGGAACCCACTCAAACCCTCTGGCATCATTGATGGTGTTCTTCTGTGCTGCACTGCTTCTGCGTGAGACCTGTCTGCAAGCAGAGTGACTCAGGAACAAGGCATACACGAAGTTAATGATTAAAGTACAAGGCTTTATCAGAGGTAGTTCTGGGTTTTCTCCAGCAGCATCTACATAGAAAGCAGCTTTGTCCTGGCCAAATCTGGGAAAAAGCATCTAATTGTATGATATACAGCACGCACGCGTGCACACACACACACACACACACACACACACACACACACACACACACACATATTTGTCTATCTGTAGACACACATCCAGAATTTTAAGAAGTGTCTGTTGTGGTTGATATTTTTCAAAGGTGTGTTTTGGCTGCCTGTAGGCATTGTATATAAGTGAGAAAGAGTGAGAGTTTAAGACCAAATATAATTGTCAATGTAAAGATTAAATTATCCAACTATCCATACATTCATTTATTCAGCATTATTTTTTCTGAGCACTTATTCTATGCCTCTCTATGAAGAAAGAGATAAATAATAAAGAAAAATCTGAAAAAAAAACCTTGTTTGTAAGGGTCTCACACTTCTCATTTATTTATGAAATGTAATAAAACATCACCTGTTTCTTTGCATGTTAAGTCCAATAAACCATAAGACATAATTTTTATTTCTAGAAATGAGTAGGATAATCCTCAAATAAATTACTATTCTCTAGCCAACAATTTCACAAGCTCATCACACAATATGGAAAGAAAAGAGGAGGAGGTCAGAGAAGACGGCACAAATGGACAAAGAGGGTTACAGTTTCCCAAAGATATAAGAACTGAAATTTCTTTTCCTGCAGCCAAACAAAAGACATGATCATAAGCCAAGTCCTTTTTATTATTAAAAAATGCATATATAGCCAGGCATGGTGGCTCATGCCTGTAATCCCAGGACTTGGGAGGCTGAGACAGGAGTATCGCAGGTTCCAGGACAACCTCAGCAGTTTAGTGAGGCTTTCAGCAACCTAGTGAGACCCTGTTTCCAAATTAGAAATAAAATCGATCTGGGGGTATAGCTAAGAGGTAGAATGCCTCTGAGTTCAATTCCCAGTACCACAAAAAATGCATATACATATTTATGTTACTTTAGTCTATATCCAAAATGTATTTGAGTTAGCTTATAGTAAGGGTCAGGCATATGTAAATTCACTAAGAAATAAACACTCAAGTAGAATGAAAGACATGAGGAAAGAGGAAAGTCTAGGAACTTAGTGGATAATATCATTCTCTTTAGCAAAGGACCATCATCACCTGGGGCTCTGAATTTTCCAGTTGGGGCAAATACAGGGGTATAAAACTCTTCAGTTACTATTATCTGAGCAGTCAAAAATAAAAATATCAAAGTCTGTTTGGAGGTGTTTTTCTACTTCTACTTGGTTGGATTTTTCCCTTTTATGTTGTGGCTACAATTTCAAATTAACATCTGACTTGGGACTTTACATAAGGAACATTGAATAACAGAAAAGACAAATTCCCTCCCATTTGGAATATGAGTTTTCTGGAGAGGGACCACATCATTCTTCATCTTTATATTCCTAGAGTCCATCGAGATTGTAGCTGAGTAGAAGCTCAACAGGTGATTGTGGCTAATCTCCCTCAGCATAATAGTTTCTAGTTCCATCCATTTTCCTGCAAATGACATTATTTTGTTATTATTATTTTGTTCATTATTTGTTTATGGCTGAGTAAAATTCCATTGGGTGAATATACCACAGTTTTGTTATGCATTAATCTGCTGACGGAGACCTAGGCTGGTTCCATACTTTAGGTATTGTGTGAATTGTGCCGCAATAAACATGGATATGCATGTATCACTATAGTATTCTGACTTCAGTTCCTTTGGGAAGATACCGAGGAGTGGTATAGCCAGGTCATATGGTGGTTTCATTCCCAGTCTTCTGAGGAACCTCTACACTGATCTCCATATCTGCTGTACTAATTTGCAATCTCACTAACAGTATATAAGGGTTTCTACTTCCCCAAATTCTTGCCAGCATTTATTATTGTTTGTATTCTTGATGATTGCCACAATATGACTTTACAGTGTGAAATATTCTATCATGTGGAACGGATGCTATATTTGCTCAAGAGCCTGGTCTCATCTCACAAATATTTCTTCTACATAAAAAATCAAAGTACAAGAAAGTTGTTTGATGACTCCGGAAACAGAGTAAGCAGAGTTTGCTGAATTTTCTTAATTAATGGTAGATGCCCTTGATTATGACCACTGATAATTTCCATCTCCAATGTCCAAAATAAGTTCTAGACAAAAAGGTCAGAATGTGGAGTGAGTGGCCCAAGACATCCTCTCCTCTGGGGCTTCACTACTTTGGCCAAGGTATTTAGAAAAAGTACATGAAAGATTACCCAAATTTACTGAATGAGCCAGGCCTGACTCTTGTATTAGCCACTGATATCAGTTAAACGGAAAATCTGCAGGATTCTGTAATAACAATGGAGGACATTGGTACTCTTAGTCACTTTTATCTGTTTCTCCTTGAGTTTCCATGTAAGTAATACCACGGAAAACAGAAGGAGTATAAGTTATGGTTGAATTTTTCACAAGAAAGAGGAGAAACCATAAAATCTTTTAAAAAGCCTTTTATAGATAAATTGGTCCTAAGCACGACCACACTCCTGAAATGCTGGATGGTCTTCAGATGCAGGGTGCTGTTGGAATCTATCCAAGACTTCAGATGCTGAGGATTGGCCATTATCCTTGCCAGACAGGCTTGTCCATCTTCCCATCAGTTGCAAGACATTTAATAAAAACAGGCTGTGTTAATTCATGCTTGTTTTATGGACTGCTCCACGGGGCCTCAACTGGGTAAGTCTGCAAGACCCAGCCGTGCATGGCAAATGGCTAAGCAGATGGTTTTAGTTTAGATAGTGGCTGTCAATGGTTTGGTGCGAACAGCTCTTGCAAACCAGCATGAAGTGAACAGATTGCATGGTGGCTGGGAGAGGCATATGTAATTGGAAACAGTAGCCACTTACAATAGGGGCACATTTTCAATCTTTATCAGAGTGGCTCGGCTTTGGAAAAAAAAAAGAGAGTTGATTAACCAAATGTGTTCATGGCTGTGATGAATCCAACATTAAGAAAATTTGTGTAGTGTCTCAGGAGGGTGCTGGGCATGGCTGGTCTGCTGCATTAATCAAGGATGTCTGGGTCTCAGGGCTAACCCTGTTCCCTGGAGGCACCTGGAGGAACAGGGAATGTGCTCAGAAAAGCCCCATCAGCAAGCAAGAAATTGGGATAGTCAGAGTAGTGGTGGCAGCAAAGGGCAGCAGCTAGGTTAGGCAAACTGTGTACATGAGCATGGAAGACAAGTGTAAAAAGAGATCCACGTGGGCTCTTTGGTGGAAAGAAGGCACCAACCAGTGCATGATTTCTGGGGACCCTAACACAGAGAAGATGTGTGAAAGCATGCAGCAGATGGCATGGCCAGGGCTCCAAGCCAGGACTGCACAAAAGATTTGATCCTGAGGGGATGCAGTATGAGCAAGATGAGGGCATTTCTCAGAATGACAGTGAAATGAAAATATTCTCTGCAATGGGGACAGGGCAAATGGACCAAGGCAGGAACTAGACCACAGTTTCAGAGCCAACTTTGTAAAAAATGTAGCTCCAACATTTATAAGCATTCATTGAGTAAGTATCAGGTATTGGGCCCTGAGCTATGCTTCTGGTACAGGAATCAATGAGACATGGAGGATCTATCTTGACTTCTTTGCTTATAGCTCTTACCATTGCTTGACTCCATTAACATGTCTCTGACAATCTTCCTGACAATATAGAATATGCCTGCTATTCAGTGTGCCATGGATTTGCTGTCTCTAGCATCTATAGGTTTTAATTGTTCATGTATTGGATGATGATTTGATTAATTCCCTTATTAGATGTCATATACCATAACATCAGGGACCATTTCTATTTTGTTTTATTTTTTCAGGGACCATTTCTGTTCTGGTTTTGTTTGGCTTTGTTTTTATCCATTGTATTTTGTGACTTTCATGTTACAAGCACTCAAGAATATTTGATTCATTAAGGCATGAATGAATGAGAGGGAAAGAATGTTGTGTGTTTTTGTTTTTCTCTAGGTGCTCAGAACCCAGAAAAAGACAGAGGCATAATGTCAAGGTAGAAAGAAGCTCTAGGCTCAAGGATCAACAGACCCTAGGAAGGTTTGAAGCCCATGGTGAACTTGACCTGGCACAGGCAGCTGGGGAAGTTGGAGATAGCTCCTGAGCAATGTGCGGAGGCTACCTGGATGCTTTCTGCTCAGTGCGCCCTGTTTCTAGGCAGGAACAGGCAGGATGGAGCCAGTGTTGGGTGTTCCCTGGCCTAGCCATGGAGGGCATGTGGTGGGAGGAGAGAGGTCCCTAGGAGTACAGCTCAGGGCAGAGCAGTAGGCACTTGGAATAGCAGCATCTTCTTGGGGGAAATAGTGACCCTGTCTGTCACGGTCACTGAAGAGGTGGCTGAGCCTGAGGTCTGGCTGCCTTGCTGACCTGTGAACCACAGAACCAGGCCTAGCTGAGCCCTCTGATTCCCTGGGCCTGAACCTGTCTTACTTTCCCATGGTGGCCTGGCCTGGCCTGGCACTGTCTTCACTGTGGGTCAGGAAGGTTACCCAGATAGAGGTGCCCTTGGCTAGGAGGGCTAGACTATGGGGGCTGCCCATTGATAGCCTGGCTTGCTTCCATACCACAGCGCTATCTCCTTGAGTCACTTTCCTCTGGTGATAACGCTCACCGCACGTCAAAGGCCTGTGAAGGAGCCATTCTTTTCTCTCCCCATTTCCACACCCTGGCTCAGGCAGCACTTTTGGCAAAGTTGGGGCTACTGACCTGACAAGGTCACCCCGGAGTTGTGAGCCACATGCTCACACTGGATGGAATCGAAGGATGGTCAATGCCATCTGGCCCAACACCCTCATTTCACAGTTGAGAAAACTGAGGTCCAGGGACAGGGAAGAGCAAGCTTGAGGTCCACAATACATTCACCAGTAATAAGGCAGGAGCCTGAGCTACTGAGACTTTTCCTTCAGGTGCTAAATCCTCAAAAGAAATGGACAATGAAAAATAAAATAAAATTTTAAAAAAATTCAAAAACGGCCATACATTGTAATCTGGAAAAAAAAAAAATAAAGAATGAAAAATAGGGCTGGGGGTGTAGCTTGGAGGTAGAATGTCCCTGGGATCAACCCCCAGTACCAAAAACTAAAACAACAACAACAACAAAAAAGACTTTTCCTATTCTTTAAAAAAAAAAAAAAAGAAATGGACAATGAAAGAAATGCACTACTATTCTAAAGCACTCCTTCTTTTCTTTTCTTTTATGTACTGGGGATTGAACCCAGGAGCATTCTACCTCTGAGCTATACCCCAAACTTATTTTATTTTGAAGCAGGATCTCAAACTAAGTTTCTGAGTGCCTCACCAAGTTGTTGAGGCTGGTCTCAAACCTGTGATCTTCCTGTCTCTGCCACCCAAGTACTGGGATTACAGGCATGTGCCACCATGTGTAGCCACAAAGCATACTTTCATAGCAGGAAACATCAAGTGGACTCTCTGAATAGTAATTCCCCATAG
>PVLC010028316.1:0-21129 GCA_004027655.1 Graphiurus murinus
GGCCCTTCACAACTTAGTGAGACCCTGTTTCTTTTTTTTTTTTTTTTTTTTGCAGTACTCGGGATTGAACTCATTCTACCTCCAAGCTATACCCCGAGCCCTATTTTTTATTCTTTATTTTGAAACCGGGTCTCACTAAGTTGCAGAGTGCCTCACTTAGGTAGCTGAGGCTGGCCTCGAACCCGGATCCTCCAGTCTCAGCCTCCCAAATGCTGGGATTACAAGCGTACGCCACCACGCATGGCTGTGAGAGCCTGTTTCAAAATAAAGAATTAAAAAAAAAAAAAATAGAGCTGGGGATGTAGCTCAGAAGTAAAATGCCCCTGGGTTCAACTCCCAGTACCAAGGGAAAAAAAAAAAAAAAAAGGTGCATCTTGGTCCGGGCACAGTGTCACATGCTTGTAATCCTAGTACTTGGGAGGCTGAGACAGGAGGATCACAGGTTCAAGGCCAACCTCTGCAACTTAGTGAGGCCCTCAGCAATGGAGTGAGACTCTGTTTTAAAATAAAAATTAAAATAGGGCTAGGGGTATAGCTCAGAGGTAGAACTCCTCCAGGTTCAATCCCCAGCACCCCCACAAAAAAAAAAAAAAAATAATCTCAGTGTATTCATCTGCCAAAGACAAAGTGCCCTACAAGGACAGGTAAACAAAACCAGCCAGCACATGCCTGTAATCCCAGTAGTTGGGAGGCTGGGGCAGGAGGATTGCTGGTTAGAGGCCACCCTCAGCAATTTAGGGAGACAGCCTGTTTCCAAATAAAAACAAAAAGTAAATAAAAGGGCTGGAGGTGTAGCTTGGAGAGTAAAATGCCCCTGGGTTCAATCCCTAGTACAAAAAAAAAAAAAAAGTAGAAAATAAAAATAAATAAAAGGGCTGGAGGTGTAGCTTGGAGGTAAGATGCCCCTGGGTTCAATCCCTAGTACAAAAAAAAAGTAGAAAACAGTGCCACCTTGCTCTCCTTGGAGGCTCCCCGTCAGCCCCCCTCCAATGTGAATGATGCTGGTCACGTCCGCCCCTCCTGGAGCCGGACCGTGGAGTGGGAGTCCCCGTTTGCAGCCATCGGCTCCTGTGCAGTCACAAAGGAGCGGCCCAGCCCCAGGGCTCCGCCCCCAGCCTGGCGCCGCGGTGTAATCAGAGCCTCCGTCTCATCTCCTCTCTCCAGGAAGGCCAGCCGGGCCACCTTTTTGATCATCGTAACCTTGAGGCAGAAGAATAATTTATCCGTGGCCCCAGACGAGGAAATTGCAAAATATTATTTATGAAGGCGAGCCAGCGCGCCGTAATTCTGGCCCCGCGTCTCTGGAGGGCGGACCAAGTCCGATAATGAAACAAGACCTGGTGCCCTTGGGGTGGAGGTGTGGGTGAAGCCGGGAGCCAACTGTCCTTCCACGGACTCCCATGGTCAGAAGTAGGGGGACAGAAGTCTCCATGAGTCAGGTGTGGTGGCGCACGCTTGTCATCCCAGGACTTGGGAGGCTGAGACAGGAGGATCGCGGGTTCCAGGCCAGCCTGGGCAACTTAGTGAGACCCTCAGCAACTTAATGAGACCCTGTTTTAAAATAATAAAATAGGTCTGGGAATGTAGCTTAGAGGTAGAACAGCCCTGGGTTCAATCCCTAGTACCATTTAATAAAAAAGTCTGTATGGGAGGCTGAGACCGGAGGATCCGGGTTCGAGGCCAGCCTCAGCTACCTAATGAGGCCCTCCAAAACTTAGACCCGGTTTCAAAATAAAGAATAAAAATAGGGCTGGGGGTATAGCTCGAAGGTAGAATACCCCTGAGTTCAATCCCCAGTACTGAAAAAAAAAAAAAAAAAGTCTGCATGAATTAGCCAGAAGGCCAGAGTGAGGGCAGTGAGCGTGCGTTTGGGTGGGACTCAGTGTGAGAACCTTCCTTGGGGGATCGCAGCCTTGGTTTGGGGAACTGGGGAGGTTTTTTGGCACTGCAGTAATGAGCCCTGACTTTGGACCCGGCCAGCCTCAGGTTCGAGTCCCAGCTTTGACACTTCCTACATGCCATGTGCCATTTAGCAGGTTGGATAACTTTTCTAACCATTGGTCTGTGTGTCCGTACAATGGAAATAAGAACAAATCTACCCCAAGGGTCGTCTTGAGGGTAACGTGGGACAGTGCGAGGGGACCCTGTGCTTGTTGGAGCCACGGGCCCCTCTTGAACCTGGTAGCCACTGCGTCGGCAGCCTGGAGCCACCTCCTGTCCCTGCTCTCAGCTCTGTTCCTCGCCGGCTGTGTGACATTAGACAAATGACTTCACTTCTCTGAGCCTCCATTTTCCTTATCTGTCAGATGGATACAGACAGATAAGGTCCCTGTTTGCTAGAGTAGTCTTCAAACTGTGCCTGCACCCGCCAGTGCGTCACCTCCGGGGCCACCCTCCTTTGCAGTTTCCTTCCCAAAAGTTCTCTCCACCCTTGACTCGAATTTAGAAGCAGTCTGTCCTCCGTCTGCCGACGCCGGCAACGACATGCTCAGTTTAAAAATCCACATGCGTTTGCCTTCCTGGGATTTGAGAAATGCTTTTGAGTACTGGGGAGTCTCTCTTGAGCATCTGTCTGCTGCGGTCAGGATGGGGCACCCCAATCTCTCCGGCTGCCCCATTTGCTAAACCGGACGCAGCCGCTCCGGCAAACACCACAAAAGTTCAGGCCAGGCGAATGTTTTGCGGCCTCTCAGCAATTTGTGGTTCTACCGAATTAGCGTTTGGTATTGAATTAGTATTCATTTTCTCTAATATGATATAAAAGTATAATCACATTAGTGACTTTTATAGCACATTAGATTAGACATTTGGAACACGTCCCCGCTTGAAACAGCTTAAAACAAAACACAAGAACAGTCGACAACAAAAACAGGCGCACGTTCTCCAGCCTCGCTCCCGAGTCCTGGCTTTTTTAGCTAGTCTGCAGCAACCTGGATAGAAAATTCTCTGCTCTCTGCCTCCCGGTCCCGAAAGAGAAAGAATTTCCATTCCGCTGCCCTGATTTGCAAAGCAGTGAATTTAAGACCTTAATAGTTGTTCCAAATGAATGTTGCTTTAATCCCGGGGCAGAAATGTAGCTGAGCTGGAGATGTAATTAATAGCACTAATTACCCTTCTCCTGTTCCCTCTCCTCCTCCTGCCCTCGCCCCTGTCCCCCAAGACACCTGACGGAAGCATCAGGAACGCTCGCCGGTCACTCCCAGAGGTGTCCGGCCAGGGAAGCCCGCCAGGGAGCTCAAAGCCCGCCTGCCCTGGCACGCCCTCCCTGCCCCCAAAACTTCCTCCGGTGCTGGGATTTCGGGGAGCTCCAGGTTAGATTTTTCTGGAACCAGTTTTCAGCCATCACAGTGACTCAGACAATTGTAAAAGGGGATACCCCAAATCAGCCAGGCCTGACATCCCTGCAGGGACAGCCTCGCTGGTGCCCTGCTCCAGACAGAAAGAGTTCCTCCCGCATGGACCCCCGGGGCCCCAGCCACAGACACCCTGAGCTGAGGGGCCCCATTGGCCCAGAGGTCCATGTCCACCGGCCATTTTCCATCTCAGTAGAGGATTCAAGCGCCGTCTGTATCTAACGAAAGGCAAGCAGCTGGTCAGGAAGGCTAACGGGATTTAATTGTTCATCCCAAATTGTTGGCGGGGAGAGCCTCCCAGGATTAGGACAGGCTCTGAAAGTAGGCCGAACTTTGAGTGCTAACTGTGGGAATTCCGTGGTCGCTTCGGTGTGGGGAAGGATCCCGAGCACTTTCCGCATCTGCAGGAGTCCCACCCGCTCGGGAAACGCTTTGGAGCACCTACACATTGCCAGGCACTGTGCCGCCCCTGGGGACACGGGCCTTAGCCAGGAGAGCTCGACCGTAGGCACTTACAAGGCCAGCCCTTGTGGGGACTGAGCACCGGACAGTGCTGGTTCCTTAGGTTAGAAGCAAGAGGAAGCCAGGTGTGGTAGGGCACACCTGTGATCCCAGTCCTTGGGAGGCCAAGACCGGAGGATCGAAGGTTTGAGGCCAGCCTCAGCAACTTAGTGAGGCCCTCAGCAATTGGCAAGACCCTGTTTCAAAATTAAAAAAGCAATATTTGGAGGCTGAGATAGGAGGATCACAGGTGTGTGTGTGGGGGGGGGGAGTATTGGGGATTGAACCCAGGAGCATTCTACTACCAAGTTACACCCCCCAGCCCTATTTGTGTGGGGGGGGGGGGTACTGGGGATTGAACCAAAGGGCATTCTACCTCCGAGCTACACCCCCAGCCCTATTTTTATTCTTTATTTTGAAATAGGGTCTCACTAAGTTGCAGAGGGCCTCACTAAGTAGCTGAGGCTGGCCATGAACCCGCTATCTCCCTGTTTCAGCCTCCCAAGTACTGGGATTAAAAGCATGTGCCACCACACCCGGCTGGGATCGCAGGTTCTTGGCCAGCCACAATACCTTCGTGAGATCCTCAGAAACCTAACAAGACCCTGTTTCAAAACAAAAAATAAAAGATGGCTGGGAGTGTAGCTCAGAGGTAGAAAGCCCCCAGGTTCAATCCCCAGTACCAAAAAATAAAAATAAATAAAAAACAAAAAGGACTAGGGGTGTAGCTCAGAGGTAGAATGCTCCTGGGTTCCATCCCCAGTACTGCAAATAGATGATAGATAGATAGATAGATAGATAGATGATAGATCGATAGATGGATGGATGGATGAATGCCAGGGCACCCATACAAGAGGGTAGCTGTCTGGGGGACTAGGAATCATAGCACCCTTTTTCAATTTTTAGAAACCCTATAGGATATAAGAAATGCTGTAAGGGATATACATGTAATATTTTTCCATTTAAGAGAGCCCAAAACAGCCTTTGTGGTTTCGACTCGGTTCTCTCAGCTTCTAGTCCTGGAAGAATCGAGCAGAATCTGTCAAACTCTGAACCACATCCCCTGCCTCTCAGCCCTCCCCGCCAGCCCTGGTGCCTTCAGGAGCAACGTCCAGTCCCTGACAAACAGGCTGTCATTCGTTGATGGACAGGCTGGCCACGGAGACAGAGGGACCCGGGACATAAGTGCCACAGGAGGCCCTCGTCTCCTGCCAGGATTTTAGAGAAAATTCCCAAGATTCTATCATGGAGCCAGATTGGAGAACATCTGGGGTGGGCCGTTTTAAAATGTGAATTTCCCAAAGATGCATTATTCTATAAGCCATGCACATGTGGCTTTAAAAATGGAGACAGACATTAAAGTGGAGTGCCGAGTGAACAGAGCGCCTCTTGAACTTCTGGCTGCCTCTGGGCTGTGGGCATCCAGAGTCCCCGACTCACGGTGGTTCAACTTCCAGAGTTTCGACTTCACAATATCGAGGTGTGAAAAGGAAACTAAAGTGAAATGAACTCGGCAGGAAGTGTAATTTGTAGGTAGACATGGCAGCCCATACTTGTAATCCCAGGACTTGGGAGGCTGAGACAGGAGGATTGCAGGTTCGAGGCCAGCCTCAGCAATTTAGTGAGACCCTCCACAACCTAGTGAGACCCTGTTTCAAAATAAATGAATAAAAAATAGGGCTGGAGGTGTAGCTCAGAGGTAGAATGCCCCTGGGTTCCATCCCCAGTAACACACACACACACACACACACACACACACACACACAGTGTAATTTGTTTTATTTTTGTTTTTGTTTATGGTACTGGGGATTGAACTCAGAGGCATTCTACCTCCAAGCTACATCCTCAGCCCTTTTTATTTTTTATTTTGAGATAGGGTCTCACTAAGTTGCTGAGGGTCTCATTAAGTTGCTGAGGCTATCCTAGAACCTGCGATCCTCCTGTCTCAGCCTCCCAAGTCCTGGGATTATAAGCATGTACCGTCATGCCCGGCTCCCCCTGTATTTTCAGCTTACGACGGGCTTGTTGGGTGACATAACTCCATGGCAAATGGAGGAGCAGCTATATTTCTTGCTTGCTTTTTGCAGGACATTTGAGCCCGCAGACAAGCACGCAAGCACAGCACCCTTCCTCGATACTTACTAAGGAGAGGCCTGGGCGTTGCAGCTCGGGCATGCTCAGAGGGGCCGGCGGGACAGACGCTAAGCATGCAAGCAAGCCAGAGAGGAAAGAGCAGGATCCTACAAAGAAACTAAGTAGTGCGCGTGGTGGAGCAGCGGGGAGGCCTTACAAACCGCACCCGGGAGGAGGCGTGTGTCCGCGTGTGCCTGTGGGTGCAGGGTGGCGTGGGCGCGTGTGTCTCCAAGCGCACAGGAATTTGGCACACATAAAAGTTTCCTCCAGGTCTCAGTTCTTGTCAGAGCCTCAGAGGGCAGGGCGAGGGCCTCGGGGCCACGCTGTCCCCTGGACCACACAGGGGCCTGGGCCGTGCGTGTCTCGGTGCAGGCAGGAGTGACGCCGCCCTGCGGTGCTTTTAGGGGCCCGCTCTGGAGTGGCATGGTGCTGGGCCTGCGGGTGGCAGAGCGGCTGGAGCTTGGCCTTGGACGCTGAGGATGTAATGTAGTGGAACGGAATGAACGGAGATGCCTCCTGGCCTGTGCCGCTTCCCCAGACAGGAAGAGAGGGGAAATGGCGGGGAGCAGGCGGGAGCCTGGGCTTCCCTCTTGGCTCTGGAAATCCGAGATGCCCGTGATCAGGTCCAGGGGGCGGGGTGCACAGGATGAGCTGAGTCCTGTGGGCGCTCAGAGCCGGCCCCAGCCTCGATACCTGGAGCCCAGGCCAGAGCAGAGCACCCCCTCACCCCTCCCCACCCTGCCACATGACACCCATCAGGAGGGTGCCTCTCTGGGGACCCAGCCCCTGAAGAGCCCAAGCCTCAGGTGCAGAGCCGAGTGGGGCTGGGGTACTTGTGAGGGTGGCCTCCCAAGTACTGGGATTATAAACATGTGCCACCATGTCCATCTCGAAACCATGTTTCAAAATAAAATGGGCTGGGGGGTGAAGCTCAGAGATAGAATGGCCCTGGGTTCAATCCCCAGTACCAAACAAAACAAACAAAAGGACACTCTATCACTAAGATAACTCCCGCGTGCCCTGGTGGGTGCTGACCCTGCAAACCGATGTCAAGCGTTTCCTGTGTCGCCAGGAGGGGGGCCGGCAGTTGTTCCCATGGTGCAAAGTGGTAGTTGGACTGCAGTGTGGTGTAGACAGGGATTGAAGCCAGGTCCGTTCCCCTGCACACCGGAGGCTGCACGCTGGCTAAAGGATGTCATTTCTAAAAGTCCCAACTGCCTGTCCAGGGAGGTGTTACCATGACACCCATTTTACAGAAAGGGAAACTGAGGCCCAAACAGAAGAGCTGCTTTGCTCTGAGTCATTCAGCTGGTGAGAGGAACACCGGACTTGAACCCAGGCCTGGGGGAAGCCCTGAGCTCCTCTCTCTCTCTCTCTCTCTCTCTGACGTGCCACCTGCTCCGGGCTGCCCGCCACGGCCTCCCTCTGCGGGAGTAACAGTCTCCGCCCAGGCCAAAGCATTCCAGCCACCACCAGGGCGGCGGTGGGACTCAGCACCCCTCCGGCGACTTCCAGAGTTTCACGACTGGCCTGGAGCTCACGGTGGACACCGACACCAGAGCCCCGAGGCTGGGACACCCAGCCCACTGGGGCCACCCCGTCCCCCGGGAGGACCCGAGGCCCACAGGGCGTCCACCAGACAGCGGCACTCCGCTCCCGGGCAGACGGAGCCCTGGGGGTCCACTGCCTGCTTGTGTGCTGGTCTTGAACCCAGAGTTACAAGAGCACGTGCTGATTTGGTCAGGCTGCTGAACCATCACGAGACTCGAGGATTTGGGGGAGCAGACACACGCTCTCGGCCGCCTGTCTCTCTCTACCAAGGTCAGCGTGTTTGTGCTAAGCGGGAGTCGGGCCCGGGTGAGAGATCTCGGGCTTTGAAATCCACACAGCCCTGGTACGGCTGCCTCTTGCTCTCCGTGCCACCCTGGGCAAGGAAGCCCGTGTCTCTGAGCCTTGCTGTTCTTGTCTATAAAATGGGGGTGTACATGGCACCGACCTCGTAGAGGACGTGGGAGGGACCAGAGCCGGCTGTCAGCACCGCTTCCCGGCTCCGTGTGCAGTGACGTCGCAGAGCGAGCTGGGAATTGACCAAGGAGGGAGGACATACCAGGCAAATGCCACATGTCACAGGTTTCCCTGTTTCCCCAGCACACCGCTGGTGAAAGGACAAGGCGTATTTAGATCGCCCAGGGCCCGGGGTGGTGGTCACTAATGACTCTCCTCGTAAGTGTTTTGCCACAGCATCGGACACGGGGCGGGGGCGGGGGGTTCGTGACCAGCTGTCCTGGTGTTAACTGCTTGGCAGCCTTCCCTGCTGACCCTCTGGTCCCTGGCCCCTTTTCGGATAGCTGAAATGATCAGTTAGCTGAGTTCTGGATAGGTGAAGTATTGTAGATGGTAAGACCCACAATTAACATTGATTGGATGGGACTAAGTGCCAGGCGCTGGGAAAGCCCTTCTTACGTGTCCTTTTTCATTTCCCCTAATAACGTTACGAGGCCAAGGCTGTTATGAATCCCATGATATGGAGACAGGCTGGGGCCCAGAGAAGTTAAGCCATCTAGCCTGGGTCACACAGCTGTCCGATGGAGGGGCCAGGCTGTGAACCTTTGCGTTTTGACCCTAGAGTTTGTGCTTTCCTTGGGTGGATCCAGGGAGGTTGAACATGGCGGAGACAGTTTCTAAGGCCCTGGGGTACGAACCCCGTCCTGTGGGAGTCTTCGGGGAGGATGGCGGGCAACAGGCAACGCCAGAAAGTTCTGATGGCGGCGTCTGCTTGGTGGACGGACGGCCTCCGTCTGATTTTCTGGGCCGCGTGCGGGGGCGTTTTGACGGGCAAGGGGACGTCTCTGTTGGAAGGAGTTCTTGGCCACTCGCCTGTTGGCTGCGGGCTCTTGGCTCCCGGCTCTTGGCTGCCATGTGGCACGCCGTTTGGAGGCAGTGGGAATTATTTGCAGCCTTGTCGGGCTAGCTTGGATCGCAGCATGGTAGAGCTGGCGGGGGCTCTGCCCGTGTCACCAGACAGCACGCTGCGCTCGCTCACCCCCTCCCCACCTCTGCCTGTCGCGGTCTCTCGCTGACCCTCCGTCTCTCTTTCTGCCGGGACTTTCGGAGTCAGTAAGCTGACGGGTGGATTGGCACGGGGGATGGGGGGGTGAAGGGCAGGCAACATCTCCTGTGCCTGCTGGGCTTTGCTTCTACCGTTCCCCATTCCCCACAATATAAAGTGCAGACTCCTTGGTTCTGCCTGAAGACCTCTTGTGATAGGACCTCTGGCTCTTCCTCTGTAAACTGCGCTTCTTGAGTGGAAAGACTGAATCATATTCAGCCTCTACCTCTCGGCGGAGGGCCTGGCTCGGCGCTCACCAGGACGCATGGATGGGCCATCAAGGCAAGGAGGGTGGCTGCCCCTGGGGGCGCGGGGCCTGACCCTTGACTCCCCTCGGCCATCGCTCTTGCTGCCTCTCAAGGCGATCCCCCCGGGCGCCGAGCAGGTGCCATGCAAGACTCGGGGTTTTTTCCCTACTCTTATCTAATCCTTGGGACAACCCTCTTAGGCAGATGCTGTTTCCAAGTCCCATTTTACAAGGGAGGAAACTGAGGCACCGAGGGGATTACATTACACACCCAAGATCACCCAGCTGAGACCTGGCGGCGGTGAGACTTGAACTCGGGCCAGGCTGACTCGGCGAGGCTTTCCCTAGGCCGCTCTGTGACAGTTCAGTGCCGTCGTCGTCCCCGCCACCTTCCTGTGACCTCGTCTGCTGCCCCTGGCTCCCAGCGGCTCTGCCGAGTCCACATGTGTTAGATGAGTCGGCCTTGGCGACTCCCAGCCGGCCTGTCACTCCAATAAAGGCCGAGCAGGGACAACTGGGGTGCGGAAGGTGTGACAGGCCCCTTTCCCTGTCACCTGTCCCCTGCAGATTCCAGGGCTGCTTGGATGTTTAGGAGATGCGTGGAGTTTTCCGCAAGGGCGACCTGCGTGCACTCCGGGGCCTCGTCCGCTTGGCCCTGGGTGGCCCGCCGGCCGTGCTCGCCGGGGACTGAGGGCCGCCAGGTGTCCAGGCCTCACTCTGTAACAGACCGACACTGAGCGCCCGGGTACCCGGGCGTCGCAACGCGTTAGCAGTTCTCCGTAGACCGTGTCACGTGTGGATTGGGTCGCGTTCACAGTTGCTTCTGTTGATGTGACATGAAAGTTGCTAATCCGAGGAGACGCTTGCGTTGTATTAGAGAAAACAAATTTTAATGCAAGTGGATGGAGGTGTCTAAAGGAGACACTCGTTGCTAATGGGACGCGACGGATGGGTGGGAATCTGGGTCGGGGCTTACACCCTTCTAGAAGCCTCCGCCGGGTCGGGGTGCAGAATGGGTGGGGCTCCTTGGTACAGCCACTCGGAGAGCTGAGGTCAATATCTTGTCCACCCCCCGCCCCCCGGTATCACCACTACACTCCCAGCCCCTCGCCCCCGCCCTGGGTTGAACCACCTCTCCCCAGGACTCAGGGCCACCTGGAACCTTGGGCCCTGGTTTTGGAATAGAGTCTGTGCAGACCTAAAAATGAGTTAAGTTGAGATCATGCCCCATTAGGTAGGCCCTCAACCCAAAGACCAGTGTCCTTGTAAGAAAGAGTGTGAAGCCGGGCGTGGTGGCCCGTGCCTGTAATCCCAGTACTTGGGAGGCCGAAACAGGAGGATCGCAGGTTCAAGGCCAACCCCTGCAATTTAGCAAGACCCTCAGCAACTTAGCGAGACCCTGTTCCAAAATTAAGAAATAGGGCTGGGGGTGTAGCTCAGAGGTAGAATGCTCCTGGGTTTGATTCCTAGTGTATGAGAGAGAGAGACATGGGGACAGACATATGACAACCGAGGCCAAGATGACAGGGACAGCTGCCAGTTCTCTGAGTGCCAGTGCAAGGGTTGCCAATTGCCAGGGCCACCAGGACCAGAGCAGGCGGGGAAGGTCCTCCCAGCGCCTCTGGAGCAGGTGTGGCTCTGCCTGCACGCCGGAGTCTGGACTTCTGGCCTTTAGAACCTCGAAGGAATCATTTAGTTATTATCAACCCCCGGTTTGTGGCAGTTGGTTATAGCAGCCCCAGGAAGTCTGGGCGGGGCGGTACCTCTGATCCCGCCCACAGGCCGGGAGGGCTTTCCTGCCAGGGTGGCGGCCTGGGAAGCCCTTCTCCGCCCGCTCTGTCCTTACTGGGGAAGGAAAGGCCGCTCTCGTCACTGGGCGGGTGGCATATGGGCTCCGCAGCCTGCTTCGCGTCACGTTAATATGTGATTAAAGGGGTCTTAAAATGCCCATTAGTCCCCCTCTGGTATCTAATAGCGCTTTTGGATTTAGAGCAGAATATTATTTACTCATTAGCTGATAATAGGCCCTGAGTACGCGCCGTACATATCGGGACAATTACACACAGAGTCATGGCGCCGCAGTTGTGGCAGCACAGGGTGGTCCAGGGGGCGGGGGCGGCTCCCAGTGACCTCCAGGCAAGGTCACCTCCAGGAAGCAAAGTCTAGGTCCAGGTGGAACCCCCGGGTCCCCCAAGGGAAGGAGGACAGGGAGGAGTGGAAGTGTCGCCTCCAAGAACGGGAGCCATCCAGCATCAGCCTGAGTCTCCCCTGGCAAGGGCATGGCTTGGTCACGTGAATGTCACCGCAGGACCCCAGGCCGGTGAGCGCCCAGGACACACGGAGTCAGTGGCTGGATTCAAACTCAGCTCCTCTAACGACACGACCCGGGTTCTCTGCGACCCCGGGCTGCAGAAACTTGTGGGTTCCCATCTTCCCTTTCTCCAATGCAAAGAGAAATCTTAATGTCATTTCCCCTTGCTCTTGGCTCGTTGGAGAGATGAAAATGGCAGGTCGCGGGGGGCTCCTTGACCTCAGGCCCAGCGTGCTGTGAAGGCCAAGGCAGAGGCAGAGCTGAGAAGGAGCGTGGATCCCACCCGAGAAGCAGGAGGGGGCAGGAGTGTCCGGAGGAGGCTGCGTCAGCATCAGGGGCTCCGGTTGAGGTGTTCGGGAGTCGGAGTCTGGGTCCCTCGAGGTTTCCTGGTACCCTCGGCAGGAGGGGACAGACGCTGGAGTCACCCAATGTCTGCCTCCCAGGTATCGGTGGCAGATTACACTTGGGGTGACAAAGACAAGTTGGGGCAGCTCCCAGTGGGGCAGACAGAATGTGGGAAAGTCTCCAGTTTGACCTTCGCACGTGTCTTGACCTTGACAAGCCTGACCTCAGCCCATCGGTCTGCAGCGATTCAGCGGGAGAACATGGAAACCTCTCGTGG
Organism: Graphiurus murinus; assembly: GCA_004027655.1. Taxonomy (NCBI): domain Eukaryota; kingdom Metazoa; phylum Chordata; class Mammalia; order Rodentia; family Gliridae; genus Graphiurus; species Graphiurus murinus. The sequence continues at coordinate 12,277 of PVLC010028316.1, forward strand.
ACACCTCTCCTCGGCCTGGGACGGGGGCAGGCCCCGTAGAGTCATCGACTGAGAGCGTTGTAAGTCGAAAAGGCGTTCCATGCAACTCGCCTGCCAGCCCCCCTCGCTCAGCGACACCTGACACCGAGCACTCCGGAGCGTGGGCTGTTTCCTGTCACAATTGCGAGGCCCATGTCCCTGCCCTGTGCAGGTGGCCCGGGCAGGGGCAGGGGGCACTCTGGAGCAGGACCACTGGTTTCTCGGGACACACACCGGGCGGAGGGTGGGGAAACAGTCGTTCCAGCCCGGTGCCGCAGTGACACCAGGGAGCGGGAGGTGTCATTGGAGGCCCTACATGTGTCCCCATCGTTACAGCGAGCTGAGAACAGGGCTCCTGGTAAAACACCACACCAGCAGGTCCCTTTGCACCGCCCTGGAAGGACCCAGGGAGAAAGCAGAGCTCGGCAAAGCTTCCCTCATGTCACCCCCAGTCTCCCGACAGGCAGGTCCTGTCCCTTAGCCAGGTCCGATGGCCGGACCCCTTCCCAACGGGAGTGGAGCAGATTCGTGAATCCATGAGTGTGTGCACGCGCGTGCGCGCGCGTGTGTCTGTGTGTGTGTGTGTATTTTAATAAAGCTCACCAGGAGCCAGATATCAATTTCTGTCAGAGAGACGCAGAGCATGTGAACCAGAACTAAATAAAAATAAACATTAAACAATTATTGGAATTTAGGTTTATTTAAAAAATCAGCAGGGTTGAGGGAACAAGCCACCCATTAGTGAGGCACAACTATCGGGCCTTTTAACAACCCGCTGTTTCTTGGCTACAAGGGAGATTTGGGCTGTACACGCCGTGGAAAGTCTGGATCCTATTGATTAAAGATGATGCGGTAACAGGCCAATTATATCGTCCTGGCGGCTCGCGGCGCTGGCCGACACTGGCTACTTATTCGTCTGGATGGAAATGGCTTTGTCTGGGGAGGCCGGGGGGTCGCTTGGTGGCCCCATGGAAAGCAAAGGCTTTCCACCCTCTCTGGTCCCGCAGTAGGGTGGAGGCTCCGGAACCCCCGAGCTGCCCTAGATTATTCTCGAGTTTTCTTCCTCCCGGTCCCCTCCACCGACATCCGTACTTCCACAAGGAGCCTGTGTCTCGTCAAGCAAATCAATGCAAATAACTAGTGAGCGCTTCTCGACTTTTCAGTAATAATTGATCTTCCCAGAACTGATATCGTTTGGAAAAAAAAAAAAATCCTAAGTACAGAGAGCAGTGGCCAGCCAGATGTCGGAGCTAAGAGAATATAATTGCTCTGGATTAGAGGGAAAAAAACGATTTCCCTTCTAGCTTCGGCTGCAAGCAAACTGCCACCAAACACTAAGGCACGGCCAATAAACTCCAAGCTCAGCGAGGCCCGGCTCCAATCAGAAAGATCGGGGCAGCTGCGGGACCAGAACCTTCCAAGGCAACGGGCAGATTCCCCGCCTGCAATAGTTTGGTCTCCAGCTTTTTATCAGCAGTGGTCTGCACAGCTGGGCACACTGGGGGAGGAGGAGAGAGGGTTTGCGGTTTTTCTAGAGCCGTGTTAAAAAACTTAGCCACCGAACTGTACGTGCAGTGTGGGGATCTCCTCGCAGCTGGTTTCTTCATCTTCCTTCTTCTCCTTCTCTTTCTCCTTCTTCTTCTTGCAACCGTTATGATTCTGACTTGACCGAGATGATACTCAGAAAGTCATATGGAAGCCGGGCATGGTGGTACATGTTTGTCATCCCAGTACTTGGGAAGCTGGGACAGGAGGATCACAGGTTTGAGGCCAGCCTCAGCAACTTAGCAAGACCCGGTTTCCAAAGAAAAAATTTAAGTGTTAGGCTGTAACCCGTGTACTTGGGAAGCTGAGGTTTGTGGCTCAGCTCATGAGGTCCTCTGCAACTTAGTGAGACCCCGTTTCAAAATAAAATAAGGCTGAGGGTGTAGTTTGCCTCTAGGTTCAATCCCTAATACCATCAAAAAAGGGGAGGCTAAGCCGGGCATGGTGGTGCATGCTTGTAATCCTAGTACTTGAGAGGCTGAGACCGGAGGATCCGGGTTGGCAGCCAGCCTCAGCTACTTATTGAGGCCCTCCACAACTTAGTGAGACCCTGTTTCAAAATAAAGAATTAAAATAGGACTGGGAGTATAGCTCGGAGATAGAATGCTCTGGGTTCAATCCCTAGTACCGCGAGTGTGCGCGCGCGTGAGCGCACACACACACACACACACACGCACACGCAGGGACAGTCTGTGGGGTGGAGGATGGAGGATGGCATGCCGGGGCACTTCCTTTACCAACACCTGCCAACCAAGTATTCGCCATTCATTCCCCGGTCCTGCACGTCATTCCTGGGGACCTCCTCTCTGCCGGGCATGATTGGGTGCTGAGAGTACTCACGGGGACTGAGCTTCCCCCGAACTCCTGGTCTAGCTGTGAAGCCTCACAACGGTGAATCCATTGATTATGTCGTTGTGCCGATGGGGAGGGCCCCGGGGGCCAGGACAGTAGGAAGCGGGCCTCGCCCTGGGGTGCTGGTCTCGTGGCGCTGAGTCCAAGCAGGAACTTAACTGAAGGGGAGGACTGAGCAGCGCCCTGCCTTAGAATCACCCTGAGGTTACTTTGAACAGGTTGCCGGACCCCAACCCCAGTCTCCTAGTCACTGGGTCTGGAGGTGGTTTGAGAATTTGCACCTCTAAGACAGCCTCAGCCCTAGCCAGGCAAGGGAAAGGCCCCACGCCTGTAATCTCAGTACTTGGGAGGCTGAGACAGGAGGATTGTAGGTTCGAGACCAACCTCAGCAACTTAGCAAGACTTACAACAACCTAAGCAAGACCCCATTTCGAAACAAAAAATACAAAAAGGGCTGGGGGTGTAGCTGGGAGGTAGACTGCCTGTGGGCTCAATCCCCAGTACCACCACCACCACCACCACCACCAAAAAAAAAAAAATGTTCTCAGATAGCCAGGCGTGGCGCACACTTGTCATCCCAGTACTTGGGAGGCTGAGACAGGAGGATCGCAAGTTCGCAGCCAGCCTCAGCTACTTAGTGAGGCCCTCTGCAACTTAGTGAGACCCTGTTTCACAAATAAAGAATACAAAATTGTGCTGGGGGTGTAGCACAGAGGTAGAATGCCCCTGGGTTCAATCCCCAGTACTACAAAAAATTAAAAAAAAAAAAAAAAAAAGTTCTCAGACACTGGTCCACGGACCAGACTTCTTTGAGGACCACTGAAGTGGGCAAAGGACTGGAAGAAAAGGGCAGCCAGGAGGCCAGAAATGTGCAAAGGCCCTGGGGCTGGTAGGAGCTTAGTGGTTTCCAGCCACAGCATGAGATGGCACAATGGTGGGAGTTGAATGGAGTGGGGGCGCATTGGAGAAGTGGGTAGGCCCTGTCGGCACAGGCCTGGCTGAGCCGGAGAGCTCCCATTTGACCTGAAATGGAGTGGAGGTGTGGGGGTGTGGGGGGGCCTTCAGCACGGAGGAGCCGGCATCCCGATTGCCTGGAGCCGGGGAGCCCGCCGGAAGGCCCCTGCAGACACAGGCAGAGTCCGCGGCATCTGGACAGGCGGGAGGCAGGCGAGGGGTCTGAGCAAGTCCAGGCCCCACTGGCCGCGGTCACTGGCTCCACCCTTCAAGCCCCGAAACCCAGGGTCTTAATCTGAGCATGTCACGTGAGCAGTGTCATCTCGGCTCCTGAGCTCAGGGCCACTGTGTCGTGGCCGAGTCCCGGAGCCCCCCGCAGCCCCCGCCGGCTACACCACATCTTCTGTAGTTGCCTGCTCAAAAGCGCTTGCCAAGCTGGGCATGGTGGCACACACCAGACAGGAGGATGCAGGTTCGAGGCCAGCCTCAGCAACTTAGGGAGACTCTCAGCAACCTAGTGAGACCCTGTTTCAAAACAAAAATTAAAAAGGGCTGCGGGTGTAGATTGGCGGTAGAATGCCCCTGTTCAATCCCAGTACCACAAAACAAAAGGAAAAAAAAAAAAAACATGTGACAGCTTACCATGCAGGGTCCTATCTGTGACCTCATTCAATTTTTCTAAATAACCTGGGGGGAAACATCTCCATTTTGTAGACAAGGAAAACTGAGGTTATTTTTTTTTTTTCTGTACTGGAGATTGAACCCAGGGGTATTCTACCTCCAAGCTATACCCCCAGACCTATTTTTAGTCTTTATTTTGAAACAGGGTTTCACTAAGTTGCGGAGGGCCTCACTTAGTAGCTGAGGCTGGTCTCGAACCCAGATCCTCCAGTCTCAACTTCCCAAGTACTGGGATTACAAGCGTGCGCCCCACGCCCGGCAGAACTGAGGTTCTTTATCCAGCTCACCCAGCCAGGCTGCAGGAAACGCAGCCCCCCCTCGTCCTAGCTGAGGGGAGCCCCTCCACCGAGCAAAGTGGAACTCCAGTGCCCCTCCCCAGAGACCTCGGGCAGCCTCCAGGTTTCTCTTAGGGGTGCCGGCAGCCACCCCGGGATGGTGGGCTGTCCACCAGAAACATTAGACGGCGAAGACATCGCCATTTGGGGGAGGCCAAAATGGACACATCCGTAGTTGCCTATGCTTCAACCTAAATCAAAGTATGGGGGCGAGGGGGTGGTGTTTCTAGAAAATTCTGCAGCTGCACAAGGAAGAGGGGTGCCAGGCAGTCTGGACCCTCTTTGTGAGCTGCCCCCCCACACACACACACACAGGCTGACGAGGGGCCGTACGGGGAGGCAGCATCTTAGAATAAGTCTATAATGCAATCAATTTTGTATATCCCTGGTGAAGCAGCAACATTTATTTAACGTCTTTTATAGAGCAGCTGAGTTTTATCACAAATCACATTCCATTTCTATTCATCTGGGACTCCTTGAAGGCTAAAATGCACTTACTTTTCTCCGAGGAAATTTACCAATTCCTCAATAAAGACCCATTTACCTCTGTATGTAGAATTGACACATTTATTGAATATTAAACATTTAAAGTCCCCCCTCAACCCCGAGCTCCCTGCACCCCCTCACCCATACCTTCTCACACTTTTCCAGGAAGCCTCGGAGGAGTGGCAAAGGCTTATTTATGGGCAGGAATGGCCCAGCGGTCGTTGCAACTGGGGCTGTGTTATCAGTGGGAAGTAGTCCCGTGACGTCATCAGTGGATGGAGCCACCCCCGCGCCTCGAGTGACCTCGTCCTCTGCGCTTGTCCATCGCCTTGTGGTGGGCTTGGTCACGTGGCGATATTTCCTTGGGTCTGAGACAAGAGGGTTTTTTTTGTCCACACTTGTAACGTTTGCAGAAGGCAGGGAGGGACTGGCTGCCTCCCCTACAGCTAATTAGCGTGAGGCCTATTAGTAAAGCGTGTCTTCTTTTATCTGTGTTCCTCAATAGTCGGGGACATCAGTCAAACTGTGTGCTCAAGACATTGTCTCTTCACTGCTATTTGCAGTCGTTTATTCTGTTTTGTTTTTTGTTTTTTTGCAGTACTGGGGATTGAACTCAGGGGCATTCTACCTCTGAGCTATATCCCCAGCCCTATTTTTTTATTCTTTATTTTGAGACAGGGTCTCACTAAGTTTCAGAGGGCCTCACTAGGTAGCTGAGGCTGGCCGCGAACCCGGATCCTCCGGTCTCAACCACCCAAATGCTGGTATTACAAGCGTGTGCCACCACACCCGGCAGTCATTTTGTTTTTTAAAAAATAAGCGGGGTGTGGTATTTCAAAATAAAAAAATTAAAAATAGGGCTAGGGTTGTAGCTCAGAGGTAGAATGCCCCCAGGTTCAATCCCCAGTACTGCAAAGTAAAAAATAAAGCAGGAGGTTGGGCAACTTCTTAAGCACGTTTTTGTGTCCTTAACATGAGAAAGGGCGGAACTGTTCAAGCTGGATCTCCAGTGTGGGGTCTAGATTTCCTGTGGTCTTCAAAGTGGTGGTGGGCGGCAGCGGCGGGTCATTTCCCCCAGGTTTAATTTTAAATAAAAAATGTGAGCATGGTGGTGCATACCTATAATTCCAGTACTTGGGAGGCTGAGACAGGAGGATTGTGAGTTTGAGGCCAGCCTCAGCAACTTAGTGAGGCTCTCAGCAACTTGGTGAAATCCTGTTTCCAAATAAAAAATAAAATGGGCTGGAGTTGTAGGTAGAATGCCCTGGGTTTTATCCCTAGTACCACAGGAAGGAAGGAGACAGACGGACATGGGGTCGTGCTTTAAGAGGACAGGAAGAATCGACTGAGTTTGAGAAGATCTTATGAGCTTTGGAATCAGACTCAGGTTCGAATCCCGACTTTGGAGTTCAAATCCTAACTTCCATACACACTAGCTTTGTGACCTCAGGAGAGTGATTTTGCCTCCTTGGGCCTCAGTTTCCTGTCCTAAGAAGTAGGGAGAACCACAGCGCCCTTGTCCTAGGGCTTTCGATGGGGTTAAATGAGATGATCCATTTAAGGAAGGTTCTAGAAGGAACTTCAAATGTCATTGCTGTCGTCTTAGGGACATGATTTAGTGTCAGGTTGAGATGGGAAAAGAAAAGTCACTGCATCCAGCCCCGTTCCAGGCTACAATGTCCTGTCCCCAGAAACCAGTTGACCATTTTGTGCTAGGACGGCTCTGGGGACAGGGAGTCTCTTCGGGCCCCCAGACCAGTGTTGGCCTGAGACCTGCTTGTGGTCACTTCCTCCGAGCTCCTCTTCCTCATCTGTGCTCCGGCTCTTAGTAGATCTGGGTTCTCAACCCGGTGCGCTGGTTGAGAACAGTTTAGACTGGGTGATTCTTTGTGGCTGGGTGTCCTGTGCTCTATACAATGTTCAGCAACATCTCTGGTCTCTCCCTGCTACAAGTCAGCAGCGCTTCCCAGCTGCAGTCATCAGAAGTATCTCTAGAGGGCTGGGGCGTAGCTCAGTGGCAGAGCGCTTGTGGAGGTGGAGGCCCTGGGCTCCACCCCAGCACTGAAAAAAAAAAAAAAAAAAGTGTCTCTAGACGTTGCCAAATGTCCAAAGGAGGGCAGGCACCCGATTGAGAAGCACTGTTGTAGAGTTGGGGTCTTCCCCACGCTGGGCTCCTCAGCCAGACACCATTCGTCTCGCCTCTCATGCCGTGCCAGAGCCTTAGGCTTATGACAAGGTAGACCGACAACAAACTTAGCCCTGAGGCCCTGAGAACCCAAATGCAAATGTCACCAGAAACCAAACAAACTTTCCCACAGCCGGCTCTGCAAAAGGCGGACTCGGCCAGGACCAGGGGTGGCAGGAGATTCCTTGTAGCCTCTCCACTTAGGGCACAGGAATGAGACCTGTGTGTGTGTGTGTGTGTGTGTGTGTGTGTGTGTGTGTGTGTGTGTGTGTGTGGTGCTGGAGATTGAACCCAGGGGCATTCTACCTCCAAACTTTGCCCCCAACCCTATTTTTTAAGTTGCTGAGGCTGGCTTTGAACCTGCCATCTTCCTGTCTCCGCCTTCCTGTCTCTGGTCTCAGCCTCCCAAGTACTGGGATTACAGGTGTGTGCCACCACACTCGGCTTGGAATGATTATTTTTTTAGTGTATCTCAAAGATTTCATCTGAACAGACCCAGCTGACTTTTCCCAGAGAGGAAGGTCACAGTTATGGAAGGCTCTGGCTGGGGCCGCCCCAGGTCTGAGTTAGCAGCTTTGCCACTGGCCGAGACCATACCTCTTAGAGACCATCCCTCTCTGAACTTCTGTTTCCTCTTCCCTACAATGGAAGAGAATAGTAACTGCTTCAAAGGGTTGTTACCAGCCGGGCGTGGTGGTGCACGCTTGTCATCCCAGTACTTGTGAGGCTGAGACCAGAGGATCCGGGTTCGCAGCCAGCCTCAGCTACTTAGTGAGGCTCTCCACAACTTAGTGAGACCTGGTTTCAAAATAAAGAACAAAAAATAGGACTGGAAGGTGTAGCTCGGAGGTAGAATGCCCCTGAGTTCAATCCCCAGTACTGAAAAAAAAAAAAAAAATTGTTACCATGATTCAAAGAATCTCTCTAGAACCTCACACATATATGCTATTTTTATGTATCAATTCAAATAAATGAATGAATAAATGAATGAAAAAAAAAAAACATAGCCAACTATGGTGGCACACATCTGTAATCCCAGTACTTGGGAGGCGGGAGGCTGAGACAGGATCGCAGGTTCATGGCCAGCCTCAGCAACTTAGTGAGACCCTGTTTCCAAACAAAAAAATAAAATAGGGCTGAGGGTGTAGCTGGGAGGTTGAACACCCCTGGATTCAATCTTCAGTACCACAAAGAAGAAAAAAAGACAATAAAAAAAGCATCACTCCATGCTAAGAGCCTAGCATATAGTAAGCATTGAGTAAATTATAGCTATTTTTTGTTGTTATTATTATTACTTGCAAATAAATGTATATCCAGAGAATAAGAGTAATTCAACCAAGGTCACCCAGCAGGTCCGTGCGACAACACTGAGTCCCCGCATTTTTTCCCAGAAACCCCGGGGTTTTCTGCAAAGCTCCGTCCGCCCAGGGAGGGAGGGATTCCAGGACAATCCATTTCGCGTGGTTCTCACCCCATTAACGGCCCGTGGTTTTGTCAGAATCTCCTCTTTTCGCTTTCATTTTAAAAGCCAGCCAGTGTAATAAATCTCGCCCCGAAATCTCGGCAGCACATCTTGGCTGGAGTGTATGATAAATCTCATAGACTGTGGCCTCTCGGTATGAGAGACCCGGGACATATCTGTATTTTGGGCAGACAGCCCCGTGGTCTGGCAGGACTGCAAGTTGCTTTCGGGTTGACAAGTCCGGCCCTCCGCGGGTTCATCCTTGTACCGCGGCTTCCTCTGTTCTGAGAGTGTGGACTCGTGACCCTCCTCTCCTTTTTTTTTTTTTTTTTTTT